>JBBBDQ010001854.1:1177500-1265000 GCA_037127315.1 Ascarosepion bandense
AAGAAAATTACTCATTAGGTTCATACAACGATGAAGAAAAAAGTTATAATTTCTTGTAATTTTTAAAATTTGCGCGTTTAAAAATTCCTCGTTACGTGTGTGTTGAAAAAATCACCGTTACAGGTGCGTTCTTAAAAAAAACGGCAAACGGTAAAATCAGTTATTGCCAATCACCTGAAAACACCACATGGTAGAAACCTAAGTCACGTAATAACTCGTTTACAAATGAAAAATATTCAAAATTTCTACAATATAATTGTATTGAACACTTTTTAATACAAATGTGTGCTGGTATAATTATGACAAAAATAAGTAATTAAACAATCAATCAATCAATCACTCAATCAATGTATATATATATATATATATATATATATATATATATATATATATATATATAAAGAGAGAGAGAGAGAGGGGGAGAGAGAGAGATGGAGGATAGAGTGATAAGAAAAGAGTACCTGATGAATGCATAGTGCATATATATATATATATATATATATATATATATATAATCATACAATTATGAATTAAAATTAAAAATCGTAAAACCCTGGGCCCTCTTTACCTGGATATATATATATAGTGTATCGTGGCAGGAAGTAATTTTCTAAACATATGCTGTTAAATATAAGAGACAATGAATGTCTATTATGTTTAATCATGAGCCGTTCTAAACGTCGTATTTTTGCTTTATTTTCAGTTGAAAATAAAGACAAAAATTCTCCAACATTTGGATAATTATTTATTGATTTTCTTCTAAGTTTTCGGCTCACATGAGCCATCTTCAGAGATGTTGTTTAAACTGAAATATGATAACATCCACCATCACCGACGATTTTATTTTGTGTTGATATAAAACTCCACTTGGCAACGGCAATAGTTACCAAAAATAATAAACGCAGTTCTTAAATTTACGATGCGGTTTTATGACGTCACACCGCGTGATAGCGCGAAATGACAACAAAACCATGTAGTCAAATGCAAGGTAATATGTTATTTCCGGTTTTAAAGTTGATTTTATTGAGTGTTGGTTGTTTAGATTTGATGTACATGGCCTCCAATATCTGCAGGTTCCTCTTACTGTGTGTATGAGTAAGGATCACCGTATTGTTGACCATAATATGTCTGATATTACCTACATGTTTATGTTTTTCGGAGAAATGTTGTTTAATAGTACTCTGATCAGAAAGATAACATGTAAGTCTACGGGAGAGCGTGGTTGTAGTAAAACCAATATATGTACTAGGTTTTTGATTAGTATCAGAGATTCAATCTCTGAATGGGCATGTAAATTGGTACACTACATTGGTTTTTTGTAGAGAATTTAGTTTAGTGCTTGTTGGGTTATTATAGACTATGAGGTCAATTGTTTTAAACTTTTTATAATATATAATGAGTTTAATTTGATTATTACTTTCCACTGGTTTAACATTTCTATGTATTATGTTTTTGAGAGTTTTTTCATCTTGTTTATAAGTATTAATAGTATAAGTTAATAGTGTTATGTTTATTTTGATGTAAACCATTACTATTAATATTATCATTATTGTTAGAACTATTGTTAATTTTGTTGAGATACATTTTAATTTGTTGATCAATAACGGAGTTAGGAAATCCATTATTGACTAGTGTTTGCTTAATGTGTAATTCTTGATAAAATATAGATTTGGAAGAAGATATCATTTGTGTGCGTTGAATTAAGTTTTTTATAACAGCTAACTTATATCGTTGGGGGCATTCACTATTATAATTAAGAAGACACGAATTTATGCTAGTTGGTTTCCTATATAGAGAAGTAGTAAATTTATGTCTACTAGAATCAATGAATACATCAAGGACCTCTCTGAAGATGGCTCATGTGAGCCGAAAGCTTAGAAGAAAATCAATAAATAATTATCCAAATGTTGGAGAATTTTGTTTTTATTTTCAACTGAAATTAAAGCAAAAATACGACGTTTAGAACGGCTCATGATTAAACATAAGCTAGCTTTGAATTAAGAGTTTTCCTTCTAGATATCAGTGATTTTAAACAGATCCTTCACATTCATCATCCACAATTTAATTCACAGACAGACAGCTTGGTATTTCTATATATATATATTTTTTAATCATTTCACCCCGAGCAAGGCAGAAACGCCACTGATGTGCAGGGGGTTACATAAATGTAAAAAGATTAATTAGAAAAGAGTGAGGAGTACAAGCTAGTTAGAAAGGAACAATAGAAAGCTGAGAAAGCAGGTACGATGACAGATACATAGGTGGAGAAAGGGAAGGTTATACAGGGGAGGGAAGAGAGCTAGAGGCCAGTGGTTAGTAGATGAGTATTAACTTTGCATTTAAATTTCTGGAGTTGGAGCCGTCAGGAAAGCAAGAATACGGGAGTGAGTTCCACAGGCGGGAAGTGCGAGAGAGGAAGCTGCAGGAGTAGAATTGTCGTCTGCATTTGGCTAACCTGACTGAATGGGTGGGACCCAGTTGCCAGTCTGGTTGCACGAGTAAACACCTGTTGAGGAGGTATCAGTGACTTAAGTTTGTCTGAGCAGAAGCCATGAAAGTATTTATAGAACAGACAAAGGAAGGCCACATTTCGACGATGGGGAAGTGGCTGCAGTCGAGTCGCCAGATCAGTACCTATCACATTACAGACTCTCCTTTGGAGCTTGTCAAGAACACTGAGGAGAACGGCAGGGGCACCTGACCATAAATGGCAGCAGTACTCCATGCACGGACGGATGGTTGACTTGTATATATGCAGGATGGATTCAGGTGGAAAAAACATACTGGATCGACATAGAGACCCAACCTTCTTAGCAGTAGATTTGGCTATGGATTCAATATAGTGGTTCCATTTGAGGTCTGAGGACAGGGTAAGTCCGAGAAGGCGTAGTGTGTTGCTCTCAAGGAGAATCGCTTGGTCCATGCTTATGGGAGGCAGGAGAGGTTGCCTGTAATGGTTGACAGACAACAGCTTGGTCTTAGATGAATTGAAGTTGACAAGCCATTTCTTGCCCCAGTTCACCACAGAGTGTAGATCCCATTCAAGGTCAGCAGCGAGATTATGTCTGTCCGCCACGACAGGTTTCTTACTGGAGCGGGAGTATATTAATTAGAAGAGAGAGAAGAGGAGTACAAACCAATCAGAAATGGGGAAGTGGCTGCAGTCGAGTCGCCAGATCAGTACCTATCACATTATTTATTTTTCTGTATTTGTCATCGTGTTGCCGGTAGAAGATTTTGCGAGAATTTCTTTGTCCTTACGGACAACTCGTTTGGTCTTCCCGTCTTGATAATGTGGATCGACTTCAAAGTCTTTTTTCCACTTTCCTTTTTTCAATTATTATTTCTCGCCTGCTGGATTTTTAGCATTACCATTTTTTTTAAGGCAAGTCGATCGGTCCGAGATGGTATTTAGCGCACCTGGTTTGATTTTATTGTTGTTAACACCTTTGCTGATTTTCACTCCCATCGAAATAAGTACAAAATTAACGTAACAACAACTGAGATTCGAAAGAATCTTAATTGAAAATCATAAAAAAAAATAAACAAGAAATTACCAACTAATTCTTTATCCTATGTGTTTTCTAAGCTATATACTCAGCAACACATGCTTCGATGGCCAAATATTATCATAGCCATCAGCAATCTTCAAACTGACCAAGAGTCTTTAGACTTCACTAAGAATTACAGTCAATTATATCACTCCTTCAGGGTTAACGTTCAAAGACTTATGTAATCGAAGGAGTGATTGAACATCTGTGTCGTCGAAAGTTTGGAGAAATATTTACCTATCGACTATGAGAGATACAGTACAGTGTGGAATGATTATCAGATACTGATCTCCAGTTGCTGCAAAATATTTAGATTTGTCTATGTAAAATATTTCTGCAAAATTCTATATGAGTCTTGCAAGAAAGCAGCCTTTTTTTAATCATTTTACCCAAAGCAAAACAATTAAGCTACTAAGATTGTTTGTGTAGAGCCAGGAAGTTTTTTTTTCCGCCTGAAACGCAAATTCTACTCTATTAGCTTTCTTCTCTCGCACTTCCGCCTGTGGAATTCCCTTCCATTTACTTGTTTACCCGACAGCTACAATCTCTAATAATTTAAATGTAAAGTCAATAGTCATCTCTTATCTCACTAACTTACATCCTCTCTTTCATGCTCCTTTCTCCGTTCATTCCACTCACTTCAGTATTCTCATCCTTCTCTTACCCACCTCCTGACACTCCCTATAACCTGTCACTCTTTCTCATAAGTTTCCTCCTATGTTACCCCCTGCGCACCAGGGGCAATAAAATGCCTTGCTTTGGGCAATATGATTATAAATAAATATGAATAGGCTGCGAGGGATAGATAGATAGATAGATAGATAGATAGATAGATAGATATGAACAGATTGAGATAGATATATAGATAGATAGCCTGACAGCTACAATCTCCAGGAATTTAAATGTAAAGTCAATAGTCATCTCCTATCTCACTAATCTGCATCCTCTCGTTCATGCTCCTTTCTTCGTCCACTCCACTCTCATCGGTATTTTCATCCTTCTCTTACCCACTTCCTGACACTCCTGATAACCTCTCACTCTTTCTCATAACTTTCTCTCGTGCTCCTTTCTCCGTCCGCTCCACTCTCATCAGTATTCTCATCCTTCTCTTACCCACTTCCTGACACACCCTCTATAACCTATAACACTTTCTCATATATTCCCTCCTATGTAACACCCTGCACACCAGTGGCAGTAAAATGCCTTGCTTGGGCCGATATGATTAAAAAATAAATAAAATCAAGTTATTCACTGCACCACAACGCCAGTCTTGTACTCCATTTAAATTCATAACGCCTTGGTACCAAAGAGTAAAACTAATCAGAACAATTAGCAATTCACTTTTGCTTACAGAAGCCTTTATACCAAGGAGGTGCTATGAGTCTTGGAGTTTAATAACAGTCATGCTGATAGAACCCACCACAAAATTTTCCAAAACAATTAAAAGAGGGGTTTTGGAAACGTTAAAGATCATAATCTGTCTTGTTATTTAGCCAATAACATGAAGGGATAGACGGTTTAATACTTTTCCAATGGTACTTGCGCGTAAGTGAAAGGAAAGAATTCAAGTGGAATCCGAACTCGGCTCCCGAATTTCTTGTTACGAGCCGATATCCACTGCACCACAACGCACATTCACGATGATTACACTTTTAATAAAAAAATAATCGTGTTAACGTTTGATATGTTGATAACATGAGTGTTCAGTCTCTTTTTTTTGTTATCTAATCATATTTGTAATTGGAACTTTGTCTGTGTGTGTGTGTGTGTGTCTCCGTTACCTATAGACTCCGAAACGGCTGAACCGATTTTCTTGAAAATTTACTCAGTTGTACTATAAGCGTCTGCGAGTGTTCTTAGCTAGACTTTGTGTCGAAGTACCCCAAATAAATATCGAAAATCAATAATCGAATAAATCGGGTTATAGAAGGAATGGTCCGATTTGAATCAAATTTGATACAGTCATAGATAAAGACATAAGAAACGATATTCAGAAGTTTCAAGGTTGCAGTTCTTACAATAGTGCAGAAAATCGATTATATATATATATATATATATATATATATATATATATATATATATGTAAAAGGCAAGATGTTTGTGTGTGTGTCTGTTTATCTGCCTGTATGTCCGTATTTTTTCAGCCCTTTTATTTTAGTTTTTGCTTCGGGTTTGGCTCTAAGTAGGTATGATTGTAGTTCTTAGTGTCAGCCATGATACCATTTACTCAGAGGACTTATTTAGCCTTCAAAATTCAGTTTACGACGCAAAAACCTTATTTAATATCAACACCAGGAAATCAAAATTTGACTTACATCCATTCATTTTTCGTTCAGTCTACGGTTTCGCTTTAACTGGAAACAACTATTGTTTTTAGTTAGCCAACGTCCAAAGAGTCTGAGCTCCAGGACCATGGATTAGTTTTCAAGCTTTCATCGCACCCGAGCAACGCCGGGCTATACTGCTAGTTGCAGATGAAATTGTTCAAATATTACATTTTTTTCATTACATTTAATTTCACTTTGTTGTTTGTGTTCTACGAAAAGTCAGATATTCAGTGGAAGGAACAAAAACGAATAGGCAAGCGTAAAATATCTCTTGAAAATCGAAAACAAAACGGGAACCATCTACTCACGTTGACTGAATAAAGTGTTCGATTAGATTTCTATGACAACCAACACCAAAAAACCATGAAGTAAAATAGCTAAAAATTTATGATAATCATGGTAAAGTTATCTAAATTTATTTATTCACGTTATTTACATTTCTCAGACTGTTGCTCTTAGCTTTATTGTACGGGGCTAAGTTGTTCTAGTTCCACGTGCGATGCCTTTTCTTGATGTCTTAGTTTCAGTTATTTCCCTTTAGCAACTTGTAGAGAACAAAACAACTTCTAGACTTAAAAAATATTTATATGCTAAGCACTGACTCCTTGATTCTGTTAGAAATAAACGAATTTACCCGAATTTACAAAACCTTTCTTTAGCATACACAAAACTCGCGAAATTTCATGCGAAATGTTTTTTCGGTTAATAGACATCTAAAAACAAAATAGAAAGGCCGGAATCACATCCGGGAGTGAATTCCCAAATGACCTGTTCGGAGCACCCAAAACAAAATAAAAGACGGAATAAGCTAGACCGTCGCCAGAGAGAAAAGACACGAGCGTCATTAAAATGTCCCTTGACAAATATCAAGCGATCGCTCTTATTATCTCTATCTTTCTCTTTTACCTCTCACCTTTCTTCTCACCATTCGTCCTTAGCTATAATTTCAAAGACAATACTACCCAATAATTAACGCTCATACATACATACATACATACATACATTCCTGCCTACGTACACATAAACTCACTCTTGCAAGGACTACTACGAACTCTTGATACCCTTAATTTCTCAATACTACTTCTCACTGAACATTAATTTCTACCGATTCATGTTATTCTTTTCCTATTCTTTTCCTTTTCCTTCACAAATCCATCCTCTCATAACCTTCTGATGATTCTGATAAAATCTGTAAGTTGTAGGAAGTTCGGTTATGTATGACACAAGGACAATTTAATAAATATTAATCATCTCCCGACTGCCTCAAACTCAACTCTATTGTCATTGAATTCACAACTTTTTGGATTATAACTCAGTGGATTATTTCCAATAGCACTTTTTATCCACTGGGCTGAGGCCAGGTACTACAACGTCGTGAATATGACAATAACTATAACTAAAACATTTTCAATAATGTAAATAGTGTAAAGAGTTACAACAACTCATCTTAGAAATATAAAGGGAAAAAGGATGAAGCGTACATCGGTCTAAACGTTGTGAATAATGACAATAAAAATAGAAAAACAGTTCAAACAATGCAAATAGGGTAAATAGTTACAATACTTGATGTGTGTTGTGGTGCAGAGGATATCGCCTCGGAACGAGAAATCGGGGAGCCGAGTTCGAATTCCAGTTCAATTCGTTGCATTCACTTACGCGCAAACACCCTTGGAAAAGGTACTAATCCGTCTCTTCCCTCCAGTTATGGATTAAATAACAGGACAGATTCAGTTCTGTAGCCTTGGCTGGCAGCCAGTCTACCGCAGAAATTAATGGTAAACTATTTCGGGATAATCTGCTGCCCAGTCAGTCATGTATCTATTGAGACATGATCGCCAAACCATGTCTGACACTTTACTGAATGGTTGAGCTACAATACCTCATCTCATGAATAGAAACAGATCCTAAAGAAGGCCGGAGCATAAAACGGCTGAAATGTCGGGACTAGGATAACAAGGAAGAGGACAACAGCCCGAACAATGTAAATAATGTATTTAGTTACAATAGCTCATCTCAGAAATATAGACCTCTGATGAGCATACTCGTTCCGATAGTTTTAGAGGTTGTCTTGTTTTTAAACTTGTCACTGACATGACTGGCACTGTGCGTCTATTTATAACCATCAGATACGCATCAGTCGAAAAGAAAGAACCAAGTAATCATGGAAAAAGATATAATAAAAGAATTCGTGAAGATGCAATTCTTGTGTCTTCCTTTTTACTTTGCTTGTGTTAATCTGCAAAGATCACAAAACAAAACATTCCTGAAGTGTTCGGTGCTGCAAGCAATTCATAGCATTGACTTTTCCAGAATTAATGCATTTTGTTTCACTTTGACGCGACAGAAAGATGTCGCCAGATAAGTTCTTTTGCTTCTATGTGCCCTGTCCCTGCAGGACGTAGGCGATCATGGCTTTCCACATTTCCCTATACCTGGTGACTCTTAGTACGCCTTCTCCTGTTACACCGTAACAATCCTCATCGTGCAATCCTCGTTCTGTCATCCACCTGATTAGGTCATTGAAATATGTTATCCGCTGCTTTCCCCTGTCTCTTTTTCATTCTGTTTGGCCTGTTAGTATCAGGTTCTCCAAGCCTTCCTTCCTCATTGCATGTCCCAGGATCTTCAGCTGTCTCTTCCTGATGCTCAGTATTTGTTTCCTTTTTGTTTCCATCATTTGTAAAACCTAATCATTTCTCACATGCTCGATCTCGCTTTAAACAACACGAAATGAACTTCGCCGACTTGAGAAGAATACCACCATTATGTCCTATTGTAATATAACGGTCTGGCCCACCCAAGAAAGGCTGATACAAGCCGTGTTGTTTCCGGTCGGTGAAAAGTAACGGATGTCACTTTGACCCTATTTCCGGCAGATGCGGAAATAACTCAGAGGCAAACAGACAGGTGACTCTGAGAATTACGTAGGCGTCGCGTGGGCGTCGCGTGATCAAGGCAAAGCCGGAAGAAACAAGTCCCGGTTTTGGAAGATATATAAAGACCGCGAAAACACGGATCAGTCAGAGTCAGAAGAAGTCTGGGCAGAGAGACAGAGGCAGACAGTCCGGACAGACCGAGACCAGAGGAGAACAGATACGACGACACCCCCCCCCCGTCAACCCTTAGAAGAGCGCTCTCTCACTCTCTGTTCACTAGGCTACACGGTCCATCGTTCATCAATAAAAATATAAGTCATATATTTTTATATATACCCGTGTTTGTCTGTTTATTGGTATACAACACTATAACATATAGAATCAGGTGTTTAAAATGGAAATTTTGAGGAAAATGTAATACCCATACGAACTGATTAAAGCTTCAAATTATAAATACCTAGACACTCATATCCAATTATGCCTGTCTTCTAGCCAATCCCTATTGTAGACGCCTGCTCAGACACAGGCCCATTTCTACTTGTACCACACCAACAGAGTCTGCTTGTAGATTATACTGCAACTGTGCTGAGCGGACGTTAATTATAGTTTTAAGGAGAAAGCTCATTACCAGACGTGGTCAACAAGGCCAGCACGCTCGAAACCTCGGTCATGATGATTTGTGAGTTTGTGCTAGCATAACAATCGAAGGCCCCCAATTATTTCCGTTGACCGAATTTCACTCACAAGGATTGGATCAACTCATAATATGTTTTTTAGGGAGTTTCGAAAGGTGTTGTTAGCTGACGTCATCTCCCCAGGCCAAAGGCTGATATCAAGAAGTTGCCTTCCTGACAAGTCTACCATGGCGAAATTCGAACACGGGACTCAAGGTCGGAAAACGAACGTTCTAACCTCACGTGTCCACAAGATTTTCAAATATTATATTATTAACATAATAATTTTTTTGGAACTTTATTCCGATTGTGTGTCATATGGTTAAATTAGAAATTTATTTGACAGACCTGAAGCAGACGACCACCACGTTTAATTTCGTTGTTTTTCACTTTTTTTTTTTTTTTTTTTTTTTGCTTTTTTCAGCACAGTCCTAGCTATTGTTACTTAAACTTCCGGATTAACAAAAGAAATTTTGAAAAATTACAATATTTAAACAAATCTGGGGAAGGGTCAGTTTCTCATACAACGTTAAAGTAAATCGATTCTCCATTTTCAAACCACTATAATGTTGTATGAGAAACTGCCCACCCGCACCGAAATTTGTTTAAATATTGAAATTTTTGCAAATTTATTTTGTTATTCGTAAAGTTTAAGGTGAAAAAGATAATATTGCACTGAAAAACGTCTTATAACGAACAAATTTACAGGTGGCGATAATGTCGTACCGGCGACTGACCTCAAAATGGAGGCTCGATTTACTATAACGTTGTATGAGAAACTGATCACCCTCCAGAAAATGCTTAAATATTGAAATTTTCAAAATTGTTTTTGTCAGTGGTAAAACTAATGAGGTAATCGATAGGACTGCGCTGAAAAAAATTAAACAAATTGAAAACCAACGAAATTAACCGTGTTGGTATTCTGCTTTACGTCCGCCCTTTATTCAATTTCTGTGTCATAAATTTTAATTAGACTTTTATTTTATTTGTCTCCTGGAAAATTTACTTGTGAAATTATGCAGCCTTAAATTTAATGTCTGGACACAAGTAATAAAATTTTAGAGTAGAGTAGAGTAGATTTTCTGCTAGGTCATATATGTCCACTGTTAAAATTACTAGTTATAACCATAAATTGTTTGTTAATAGTTTCATCTGCCTTTAACTCTTATAAAAACTATTTTCGGCTTCCAGTTTTCCTGCCAGCTGCAATTTATTTTTTATAAATCGTTTCACTCCAAGCAAGGCGGTACCGCCACTGATGCGCAGGGGGCTACATAATAGAAAAGAGAAAGTTTAAGCAGGAGGAGAGCGGAGAGAAAGAGGACATAGTTCTAGGGTGTGTCAGGGAAGGGGCAAGAAAAGGATTGGAACACAGGTATGAAGACAGTTGCGAAAGTAGAGAGAAAGGAAAAGAACGAGATATACGGGGTGATGTAGAAAGGACTGGAGTCGTGAATAAGAGGTGGGAATTGACATTGCATTTAAATTCCTGGACGTTGTAGCCGTCAGGAAAGCAAGTATATGTAAGAGAGTTCCACAGGCGGAAAGTGTGAGAAAAGAAACTGAAGGAGTAGAATTGTCGCCTGCATTTTGTTGATCTAACTGTAAAAGAGTGGGACCTAGTTGCCAGTCTGGTTGCACGAGTAAATTCTTGTGGAGCGGGTACCAGTGACTTAAGTTCGTCGGAGCAGAAACCATGAATATATTTGCAGAAGAGACAGTGGGAAGCGACATCCCGCCGGTGAGAAAGTGGCTGGAGTCGAGCTCCTTTGAAGCCTGTTGAGAACACTGAGATGAACAACAGGGGTGCCTAACCAGAAAAATTTAAAACAAAATCTATAGATGTCTTTTAGCTCCTTTGAACCCTTTTTTTATTGTTCACTGTTTCTTTTACTCTCAGTAACCCTATCTATATTTGTGGTTATTACCATATTGCTGGAGACGAAATGATTAAAAGAATTGATCTGACAAAGGTTGTGGATTTATATGTAGCCTGTCCTTGGTAGTGAAATTGTATCCGTGTCCTTACCCAGGTGGAGGAATTCTATGAATTTTATAACTGAATCGTATAAGTTTCCCCACTGAGATAAATTTTTGTTCTCAATCAGAGGTTCACGCTTGTGTAATCATTTCCCGAAAAAGACATGACTGACTGGGTAGAATATTTTTCGCAGGAGATTGCCATTATTTTCTGCGGTAAACTGGTTGCCAACCAAGGCTATAGGACCCAATCTCTCTTGCTATTTATCCCATAAGTGGATGGAAGAGACGGATTAATCCCTTTCACATGGGTATTTGCGCCTAACTGCGACGAACTTAACTGGTATTCGAACTCGGATCACCGACTTTTCGTTCCTAGCCGATAGCCACTGCACCACATTACTGGCCTGAATATGAAAAGCATATGAAAATGATATTCTGAAATAATTATGCCAAAAAGCAACAGCTTCGTAAAAATAGAAGCTAATGACAGCTATTCAACTAAGACAAAATGAAATTACGTTTATCAAAAATAAAACCGTATTACAAAAGTAAACAGTTTTAAATGAATTGAATATGTAGATGAAAGGAAATCTAGAATATGTTGTGAACGTGACTTTGACGCCGCTGATCACTGGTCTGTTAAATTATAAGACGTTAGAGTAAGTGTTTTCACAAATGTGTTTGACTTTAGATAAAATATGGGGATTCATGAACGTAATTTATTGGTCGATTAACATCAGAAATCGGAATCGATCGGAACACGATGCAAAGCATAAATTCATGATCAATTAAAATAACGGTTGAGTGATAATCGATATCGAATTATATTTATTCCATTTTAAATAATTGTGGCGGGGGCATTTTCGTTTATATCATTATTATTAATAATAGTATTATTACTACTACTATAGTACTTGTCAAATAGAACGAAATTATTTACTTATCAGCTTTTGATGAAAATATGGGTGCGTTCTGCCGATGATTTAAACAAAAAACATTTACCGAATTCGGGTCTTTTATGATCTTCACTAGATTCAACTTGTTAGGATTGACGGCTTAAAGAGACAAAACAAAAGTGGTACAAATCACATCCACATTCAATGTAGGTAGTAGACGAGTCGAGTAGGTTAGTTCTACGTCCATTAGCATGAGAGCAGAAGATTCACTAAGATACACTTGTTAACACTATAAAAACGTGTGGAATAATCATGGTTGTAGTTGTTCTGGGTTGATGGTACGTTACCGGCGAGGTCATTCACTCCACAGTACATCGTGCAAGCTGTTGGCGGGTCTGTAATAGCGATTTAAATGCCATTTGTAATCCATTTTGCGTTCATATCTTTCTTTTCCTCCAATGAAATTTTGTATACCTAAATAGGTTTGATAGATTAAGAACGTTATTTACATTATTCGGACTATTGTCCTTACCTTTGTTGCCATTTGTATGACGTTTCGGCCGTAGTACGTTCCGGACTTCTTCAGGTGCTAGGAATTTCGAACCAAACTCTTTTATTACAATCACTGGGGTATATGAACTCCATTCCTTGCGTAGCAGTGCCTCTTCTGGTAGTCAAGAGTTATCTCCCTCTAACCTTGTAAGTTACTTTGTATTGAACTCACAACTCTTTGGGTCAAGTCACTAACCAACGTCTATATCCACTGGGCCATGTTTCCTTAATTAAAAGAGTAACTGAATATTTGGGACTTATAAACTTAATGATCAGTAATCCTTTTTTACCAGAGTTCATATGGCAATTTTTGATATTAATGATTTTCTCTAGTATTTTTTACCAGAGGTCATATTGCAATTATTTGACACTCCGTGTTACTGGTTCCCATATTGTGTTCATCTCTATGCTTGGTCGGCTGAGGAAATTTTTAAGCCTAGCATATGTGCTGATTCCTTAAGTTTACGTAGTATGAACTCTGGTAAAAAAGTGTTACTAGACATTAGGTTTATAGGTCCCCAAAATTCAGTTGTTCTTGTCCTTAAGGACACATGACGCAGTGGATATAAACGTTGGTTAGTTTCTGTGCCTTGACCGAAAGAGTTGTGAGTTCAATACAACCCTGCACGTTAAACAGGTGACTTACATGGTTAGAGGGAGATAATTCATGACTTCCTAAAGAGGCACTACTACCCGAGTGATTGTAATAAAAAGGTTTGGTTCGTAATTCCTAGCATCTGAAGAAGGCCGGACCGTACAACGGCCGAAACGTCGTACTAATAGCAACAAAGATGAGGACAATAGTTCGAATAATGTAAATACAGAAAATCATACGTCATCTCAGAAATATAGACAATTAAAAACGGTCTAAAAACCATAAAAATCTATTATTAGAATTAATGAGAGGCAAATCCAATTCCCAGGTATTGTTGGACACCCCACCCCGATTGAACATGCGTTTTTAAGAATTTAGGGTGGGGACAAAACGGGAAATCATACATTTCTCCAGGGGATTTTCGAGTAAGCGAATGGAACAAACACTAATGAAATTCGAAATCGGATCTCCAATTCTTTAATCCGAGTTGCTAACCACTACTCCAGCACAATATTATCGAGCCTCTCCTTGATTGATTATGCCTTCAGGGAGATGAAATACTCAACATGGCTAATTGATTACTGGTGAGGCGATTTAATCCATAGTTGAGGGGCGGATGACAGTTCACCTGCCGTTTAGTAGTTCTTGTGTTTTGTGCTGGCGTCCCACTTACCCCCCCCCCCCCTCAGGAGATGTTCACCGTGGTTTTGAAATCAGAGTTGTCTTTTTCCTAGACCGGTCACCAACCAAGTTTATGTAATCTAATCTCTACTGCTTTTTACCCACAGATGGGGGAAAAAAACGGTTAGTTCATTACTTTCCCAAGAGTATTCATGATTAAGTGAATGCTATGAAATTCGAACTCGGCTCTCCGTTTCGCTATCCATTACTCCACCACGAGGTTACCAAATCTATTACCAAAAAGGACAAGAAAACGAAGAAAAAAGCAGTTTCCCCATATTTCGCATTTATGTGAATCTGAATCTCTAAGTTTTTGCATTGTATGATAGATTTTTCATATCATTTTTACAATTTTTATGCGTTGCGTATAATATTAAAATGAGAATCATGAACATATTAACGGATGTGTTATCTTCTGTGATAAAAAAAAAATGTGAGCAAAATGGCAAATGTCTTCATAAAATTCGTCAGAATGTTCCAAAATCCTAAAGAAAAAATGTACGGTTTTTTTGAGAAACATGCTTCAAGCTAATGTCAATCATATTACGAAAAACTAAAAAAAATAAGTAATGGATGACAGAAAGAAAGAAATTTATAACTTACGAATGCTTTTGATAAGATAGAAATTCCTACTCAGTTATTAAGTAACATTTGTCCAAACAGGGTCAGTGTTTCTTATTTGTCGGCGGACTAACAAACAAGAAAACGAGAAACATTCCTCAATAAGCGTTCATACGAATATTCACCAAACTCTGTAGACAACGTTCAACCTTTGCGATAATTTCCAATCCAAGAGAATATTATAGTAGATTGCTTATCTATTCTTGTTGTAGTGGGAGTCCGTTCTAGAGAAGGGTAGTTGTATATTCTTGCAGGTTAACGGAATTTGGCCTTGTGGTAGATAGCCCACTAAAAGTCATAAAATGATTATAAAATCAAGCAATTTGAGTTGAAAAATAACATTTTTATATATACACATATGAACCGGTGCATCCAACGTGATATGGCCGTAAGCCGCTATTTTAATTACAATTTAATTAAATTTTCAGTAACTTATTTTTTCACCTAAATAATGTTTTTCAGTTCTTATTAATGTCAACTCGATATACATATCAATTAATGTCTTTACAATTAAAGTAATACTTGAATATAGGTCCAACGGAGGTTACAATGTTCATGGCAAATAAAATGCTGAATGAGGTTTAAGGCTTAGGAATGTGGGGAGCGTGTAGTGAGGAATGTCTTTGATGTAGTCGCTCCTTAGGTTAGTAAGTAGTTTTGAGACTGGGGAGAAGGAAAGAGGCAAGGTAGTAGCCACTTGACTTAGGTCAAGGGGATATTGATTGCACTCTTCTCCTTTCGGTTTGCCTGCTGGGGTCTGTCTGTGTCCGCTTTTTATATCTGCTTCTTCGATCACAGCAGCTCGTTTGGGATTTCACACCTGTATTTTTATTCTGGGCTTCGCGAAATGGAAATTTAATAATTGATTATTTGTTATTTTTCAACCGGAGCATCTGCGTAAACCTGGATGCGCAACGACGACTTTTGGTCATTTGCTTTTTGATCGTGAAGGCGCAAACATCCGGTCCATCGCTGTTGTGCCGTATCACCACAGTATAATTATAAGCGCTGAAAGATTCGAATAATCAAACGAATATTCTTCAACTGGTAAATAAATTGGAATAGAAGGGTTCTTTGTCGTCTTTTTATTTGATAGAGCAATTTTTTATTCCCTGGCCGTGTGTTGTCAAATTAAAGCCGAGAATCTAATGTTTCATAAAAAGAAGAGAAACGCTGAACAGCATTCATTCAAATTCCAGAGAAGAAACTGATTCAGATATTATCTCGATATACTTCTGGTTAGATCGCCAGACGAAGATACTAACGTCTTCGACATTAAAGCAGGGTCCTTGAAACTTTTCTCGTTCGTATCACCCTTGACTACTTATTGAGAACTTCCCACGAAAAGCATCATCATCTAGACTCTATGTTGCGGGATCTCCTCTTTTTGTATGGAATAATGGACTGGTCTGAGTGTACATATAATCCTACCTATAGAGAGAACGGAGTTGAGTTGTAAGTTGGAGAGAGAGTTCATTTTGTTGGATCTGGAATTACAGTTGCAATTGCTCTGAGCTCCATTCAGCTAGAATCAGTTACCCGGACCTACTATTTCACTTCAAGACTGTATATATTTATTTCTAATAATAGTATTCCTAAATTGACTAACCCGTGTTCCAATTTGTATATTACGTTCAATATAACTTATATTTTTTATCTCTATATCTGTTTTTGTTATTTAATATTTTGTGTAGTTCCTCACCCGAAATCCACAACGCTCTTAAACCATTCTCCGTAATAAGATGACCAATTTTAAGTATTCAGATACCTATCACCGCAGATACCATTACCACAGATACAGTTCTCTTGATGATGCTAGACTCTGTGTCAATGCCTTCAAAAGTGAATTCATAGGTTTCAATCAGCAAAGTTCAATACAAAATTTCCCAGGAGAATCAATACAATCTGCTTAATCCGAGAACACTAACCATGGGTATATAGTAACAGCGTAAATGACGCTATTTTAATTTTTTATGGTATATCAACCTCGGCGGGTCATTTATTGCCAACTAAATTTTTTCTATTTATTGCTGGTAATACTTATTTCTTTCAACAATGTATTGTTGTTTTTTTATATAAGTTTTGTGTCTAGTAATACTTTTTCTTTCCGTGTATCAAGATTCACTGGGATTTGTTTTTAAGGGCAGGGTCCCCAAGTTCTACCCTGTTATGTAACCCGTAATTGGAGGAAAGAAACGGATTAATACCTTTCCCAAGGGTACCAGTGCTTAAGTGAATGCAGGGTATTCAACTGGAATTCGAATTCGGCTCATCGATTTATCTTTCCGAGCCGATATCCACTGCACCACAACGCACATCCGTCACTAAATGCTTACAGTACCTTACATTCCCAAGCGGTCACCCATCTAAGTACTGATCAGGCTCAACGTTGCTTAACTTCGGTGATCGAGTGAGAACCGGTGCATTCAACGTGATATGGCCGTAAGCAGCTATTTTAATTACAATTTAATTAAATTTTCAGTAACTTATTTTTTTACCTAAATAATATGTTTTTCAGTTCCTATTAATATTAACTCAAAGTACAAATTTTGAAGTGCCTGCACGTAAAATATTTAAAATAAAGATTTAAGTTTTATATTTTTTTCATATTATTAAAATCGGGTATGATATACCCATGGTTAGTAGTGGTGTAACTTTAATTGATGGTTAGTGTACCAGGTTTAATATTCTACATTCTTAGGAATGAAATAACTTCTACTGAATAGAATGTGGAATTCTGCATAGTTAAAGCCTAGGCCTCCTTGAATAAAATGGATGTCATTTGGAAACTTGATCTACCAGACTACCTCAAACAGAGATACTTTTGAGCTACTGCAGAAGCGGTGTTAACGTTTCGTGTCGCCGCTTGAACATTAACTAAAGTTTTTTTGTCTAAGCATGATAGAACGTAAACTCGGGTGCTATACTTAACATCTCTTGGAGACATCATCCAACTAAATAAAAGTTCTGTTGACTGGGAAACTTTGTATCGAGCTTTGCCGGTTGAAACCTATGAATTTATAGCTGGTTATCTTTTCTTTTCCAGTTTCTAGTGGGGATTCTGTTCTAGTGAAGAGTAGTTGTGTATTGTTGAAGATTGACGGAATTTGGCCTTGTTGTAGATAGCCCACTATAAATCATAAAATGATTATAAGTCAAGAAAAGCAAACTGAGTTGAAAAATAACATTTTATATATACACTTATCAATTAAGGTTTTTACAATTAAAGTAATACTTGAAGTATAGGTCCAACAGACGTTAAAATGTTCAGGGCAATACAATGCTGAAAAGAGAATTAATACTTAGGTATGTGGGAGCACTGTAAGTAAGGAATGTCTTTGATGTATTCGCTCCTTAGGTCAGTAAGTAGTTTTGAGACAGCGAAAGATAAGATGAGAGGGAAGGGAGGCTAGGATAATAAGCCGCTTGACGTAGGCCAAGGGAGATACTGATTACACTTCTCTCTCTCTCTCGAGTCAGTCTGTGTGTGTCGGCTTGCGTCGGTCTGTCTGGCGATGCTTTCTGTATCGGCTTTTTATATCTTCTTTTTGGATCACAGCAAATCATTTGCGAATTCATATCCGTATTTGATTCTGGGCTTCCCATTAGCCGATAAATAAAATTCGAGTAGGCTTGCGAACATCTGAGCGAATCCGGATGCGCACCGTTGACTTTTGGTCATTTGCTTTTTGGTCATTAGCTTCCGGTCCCTCGCTATGCTCCGTATCACCACAAATTCAGATTTAAAGGCATTGACATAGAGTCTAGAAGAATTGTTGTAATGGTGTCTGCGGTGATAGGTGTTTGCATACTTAATTGCAGGATATTGATTTAAGAGTCTAAATGATGATGTTTGGCGAGGGAAGTTCTCAATACGTGTGAATCAAGCGAGAAAAGTTTCAAAAGTTGACCGATACTTAGTTTTCAGACTCCTATCACCGCAGATACCATGTTATAGTTCTGCTGACGATGCGAGAATCTATGTCAATACCTTTAAATCTGAATTCATAGGTTTCAACCAGCAGAGTTCAATACAAACTCTGTCAGGAATATTGACAAAATCTGCCGAAAATTTTACATTCCTAATAAGGAAATAAGTTCGACTGAATAGGATGTGAAAATCTGCATAGTTAAAGCCTTGATTAAAATAGATGTAATTTGGAAATGTGATCTACCAGACAACCTCAGAAGGACATTCTTTTGAGCCACTGTAGAAGTATTAATCTATCGTGTCGCTGCTTGAACATTAACTAAAATCCTTGTGTCTAAGTTTGATGGAACCTAAACTCAGGTGCTATACTTAACATATCTTGTAGATAGCATCCAACTAAATAACAACTCTGTGAAATTGTTGTGGGATGTCTCCTTTGTATATGACAATGGACTAGGCTGAGTATCCATATACTTCTACCTTAGAGAGAACAGCAGTTGAGAATAATCGTAGAGATCCGTGCGAATTATTGGAGCTGGTACGTAAGTTACCGAGAGATACCAAAGTCAACCAGAGACTACCGCATCAGAAGTCAGACTAGCTCTGAGCTCCACTCAGCTAGAATAATATACACGGATATACTATTTCCAACGACTTCACTTCAAGACTTGTATATATTTATTTCTTACTAATAATAATCCTGGATTTACTAACCTGCGTATATTGTGTTCAATATAACCTGTTTTCTATCTCAATATCTATTTCTGTTGTTTCATTATTTTGTGCTGTTCCTCCCCCGGAATCTAAAACAGAAATCATCCCTAATACTTCTAAAATACTAACGCAGAATACGCTTTGCAGGACACTGCTGGGGAGCAAAACAAGACCTTGCGTGTGATCTACTGCTCTGGAAACCTAACCATGGCGCAAGATAGTTTAGTCACCCAACAATCTCCTACATTAACCAAATGTGTTATGACGCATAATGTTACCGATTTTGAAGCAGGACAGTGATGGTTGACTTGATAGTCTCATGACTGACCGAGCTAGCTCAAACGAAAAATATATACATTAGCTGCCATAATTATTAGGTTACCTCAGTATTTAAAAAATAATGTATTTCATACTATTTTTTTTAGAATTTATTGCCAAGTGAATAATTGTAAATGAAAACAGAATGGTTCTTTTGTTATTATTACTTTGAAAAATTTCACAAAACATATAGCGACAATTTACCCATCGCACCTTGTAGATTTTATATATATATATATGTATACTACCGGTCATAATCATTATGCCATCCCAGTGTTTAAAAAAAAATGATGTATTTCATACTATTCTTTTAGTATTTATTGCCAAGTGAATAATTGTAAATAAAAATAGAATGGTTCTTTTGTTAATACTGTACAATAACATGTGCATCAAATGAATTTATAAATATTTAATAAATACCTATATTGCAGTTTCATCAATAAAAGAATGAATAAAATTTAGGGTGATTCGGATGAGTTCATCTTTGCTTTCTTGCCTTGTAAAATTTTGCAAAGTGATAAAAACAAAAGAACTATTCTATTTTCCTTTGGCAATAAATATTAAAAATAATATGAAATAGATCATTTATTTAAAAAAAAACTGGGATGACCTAATAATTATGACCGGTAGTGTACATCAAGAAGAATTCGATTGATTTTTTATTCTGTTTAAATTAAATCAAAACTATTCAGTCAGTCAGTTAAGTGCCATACGTGAAACACGCTTGGGCGATCATGTCTCGAAAGAGACATGACTGACTGGGTAGAAAATTATCCCACAGTAGGTTGCCATTGATTTCTGTGGTACATTGGTTGCCAGCCAAGGCTATGGAACCCAATCTGTCCTGTTATTTAACCCATAACTGGAAGTAAGAGACGGATTAGTACCTTTCCCAAGGGTATTTGCGCGTAAGTGAATACAATCGATTCAACTGGAATTCGAACTCGGCTCTCCGATTCCTCGTTCCGAGCCGATATCCACTGCGCCACAACACACATAAATGGTATATAAAAACCCCATGATTTAATCAGAAAATACACAGAAATAAAGTATTTCATGATTACATATTTACTTAAAGGTATTTTTCCTTTCTAATCACCCAATACGAACCACAATCACCCAATACGAACCACTCAAGGTTGGTGTTCATTGAATGAGGTATGAACGTAAGAGGAGGAGATAAGAAGTCAAGTTCAAAAGGATATAAAGAACAGCTTGAACTTAGTCTTGAAGAAGTCAACTTTTATTGGTAAGAAACAAGGATAGATGAGCAAGAAGATGGCGAACTTTCGTTTGTGAGAAAGTGCTTGTAAGATGGAAAATAATTCATCACCCACAGGGTCGCATAGACGTCTTTGAACTCTATCTAGGTTTGAACCTGTGAATCGGGAACGTCCAGCACAGATATGACAGCGGCACTTCAGTTTTGATCTGATCTGGCTATTGTATAGATAAAGAATAGTGGGAAGAGTTAGTGTAGCAGTGTTATACGTAATCGACAGTTTTACAGCAGAATTAGCGATGGATATTATATATGTCTTCTTGACGTCCAGGGTGAACTTGAAGCCTAATAGACGTCCAAGGCAATACTATCATAACTTCCAAAATAAAATTATCCAAGGTGTTAACATTTTTTTTTTAGGTGAATTAAGATCGAATTCTCTAAGTTCTTGATAAAAATTTAAAGAATCTGCAAGTTTTTTGGTCCTTACCTGGCATCTTGGTTTTAGTCATCTTTCTACCGCTATAACATAGCTTCACGATGCCTATTCTATAAATATTTTAATAGTAATTGTTTTGATTTTGTATTTATTTCTGAGATGAGTAATTTTCAATCATCTTGGAATTATTTCGAACATTTGTTCTAATCTTGGTCGATATAGGTGCTATAATAGACACAACGTTTCGACCAAGTACCCTTTCGTCATCATCAGGTGTCCATAGCTTGAATGATATGGATAATCTCGTTGATTATTGCGAAATATCTTGTGAAATCAATTATTGTTCTTTTATGGTGAGAATTGTTCTGATGCGTTTCTCTATTTGGTACCTAGAATTTATGAATTTAAGTATAGTACTAGATTGGCGGCTAGGTCTCATCATTTTATAATTGAAATGACTAGATGTAACGGTGGTTATAACGCCTGAGTCAGATATTGAAATCCATTTATTTAATTCAACAGGACGAATTAAATAATGCGATTTACCTTTCCTTAGAGAATGAAATAGAAACAGTTTTCCCGAGAGGTTCGATTCCAGGAAGGTTACAAACTAAAGCTTACATCAGCTGAAACCTTTAGATTGTAATGATGAAGACAAAAGTTTGCATCAATCGGCCTAATAACAAAGTGCCACCTCAAACAAAATGTCAGTTAAGTGCCATACGTGAAACACGCATTGGGCGATCATGTCTCGAAAGAGATTTGATTGACTGGGTAGAAGATTATCCTGCAGTAGGTTGCCACTGTGAATGGCAGATTTATAAATGTACAAGATGGATGCTGTCAGGAACCTCGAGATAAATAGCAGGTGCACCTTACCAGATATGGCAACAGTATTCAATGCACGGACAAATGGTAGATTTATAAATGTCCAAGATGGATGCTGTCAAGAACCTCGAGATGAACAGCAGGAGCACCCGACCAGATATGGCAACAGTATTCAATGCACGGACAAATGGTAGATTTATAAATGTCCAAGATGGATGCTGTCAGGAACCTCGAGATAAATAGCAGGAGCACCCGACCAGATATGGCAACAGTATTCAATGCACGGACAAATGGTAGATTTATAAATGTACAAGATCAATGCTGTCAAGAACCTCAAGATAAATAGCAGGAGCACCCGACCAGATATGGCAACAGTATTCAATGCACGGACAAATGGTAGATTTATAAATGTACAAGATCGATGCTGTCAAGAACCTCAAGATGAATAGCAGGAGCACCCGACCAGATATGGCAACAGTATTCAATGCACGGACAAATGGTAGATTTATAAATGTCCAAGATGGATGCTGTCAAGAACCTCGAGATGAACAGCAGGAGCACCCGACCAGATATGGCAACAGTATTCAATGCACGGACAAATGGTAGATTTATAAATGTCCAAGATGGATGCTGTCAGGAACCTCGAGATAAATAGCAGGAGCACCCGACCAGATATGGCAACAGTATTCAATGCACGGACAAATGGTAGATTTATAAATGTACAAGATCGATGCTGTCAAGAACCTCAAGATGAATAGCAGGAGCACCCGACCAGATATGGCAACAGTATTCAATGCACGGACAAATGGTAGATTTATAAATGTACAAGATCGATGCTGTCATGAACCTCGAGAAGAATAGCAGGAGCACCCGACCAGATATGGCAACAGTATTCAATGCACGGACAAATGGTAGATTTATAAATGTCCAAGATGGATGCTGTCAGGAACCTCGAGATAAATAGCAGGAGCACCCGACCAGATATGGCAACAGTATTCAATGCACGGACAAATGGTAGATTTATAAATGTACAAGATCGATGCTGTCAAGAACCTCAAGATGAATAGCAGGAGCACCCGACCAGATATGGCAACAGTATTCAATGCACGGACAAATGGTAGATTTATAAATGTACAAGATCAATGCTGTCAAGAACCTCAAGATAAATAGCAGGAGCACCCGACAAGATATGGCAACAGTATTCAATGCACGGACAAATGGTAGATTTATAAATGTACAAGATCGATGCTGTCAAGAACCTCAAGATAAATAGCAGGAGCATCCGAATAAATATGGCAAGAGTATTCTATGACGGACAAATGGTAGATTTATAAATATGCAGGATGGATTTTGTCAAGAACCTCGAGATGAATAGCAGCAGCACCCGACCAGATATGGCAACAGTATTCAATGCACGGACAAATGGTCGATTTATAAATGTCCAAGATGGATGCTGTCAAAAATCTCGAGATTAATAGCAGGAGCACCCGACCAGATATAGCAACAGTATTCAATGCACGGACAAATGGTAGATTTATAAATGTCCAAGATGGATGCTGTCAAAAATCTCGAGATTAATAGCAGGAGCACCCGACCAGATATAGCAACAGTATTCAATGCACGGACAAATGGTAGATTTATAAATGTCCAAGATGGATGCTGTCAAAAATCTCGAGATTAATAGCAGGAGCACCCGACCAGATATAGCAACAGTATTCAATGCACGGACAAATGGTAGATTTATAAATGTCCAAGATGGATGCTGTCAAGAACCTCGAGATGAATAGCAGTTGCACCCGACCAGATATGGCAACAGTATTTAATGCACGGACAAATGTTAGATTTATAAATGTCCAAGATGGATGCTGTCAAGAACCTCGAGATGAATAGCAGGAGCACCCGACCAGTTATGGCAACAGTATTCAATGCAGGGACAAATGGTAGATTTATAAATGTGCAAGATGGATCCTGTCAAGAACGTCGGGATCTATAGCAGAAGTACCAGACAAGATATGGCAACATTATTCAATGCTTAACAATTGGTAGATTTATAACTGTGCAATTTCGATTCTGGCGGAAAAAATATTTCTGGTACAACATAATGAACTAAACCTCCTAGCAGTAGATGCAGCTATAAATTCATCGTAGTCGTTCTAGTGGAGATCCTTTGAAAGTGTGAGGCCAAATAGATGATGTGCATTACTCTCTAAAAGACTAGCCCTATCCATTCTAATGTTAGGCAGGAATGATTCTCTGTGATGGTTGAAAAAGAGACCTTTTCAGTTCTTTTCGTCTATTTTGATAATAATCGTTTCGATATAAAATATATTGAAACTTAAATCGCTTTTGAAAGTAACAGTATTTTTTCAATAAATAAATGATATTAAACTCCTCGTTTTCAGAAATCGAAAAGTGGAATAACCTTTTGTGGATTATAAGGATTTTTGAAATAAAATAAAACTTGTTATTTCTGTATATTGACGTGAGAACGGGGTGGTGAGGAAAACAGTAAATTTATTTGATATATACTTGGAAGTAGACGATCTTTTTACATCCCCTTCCGAACAAGAGAAAACGCCGTAGATTCAATTAAAGAATAGAAAAAGATTTATATATTTATTTATTTACAAAAATAAATAAATAAAGTAAATAGATAAATAAATTAAATTAATAAATAAATAAAAATAAAATCGAACATAGCAGATGAATAAGAAGGATCGGGGAAGTGTATGGATGATTGGAAGGGAAGAAAATGATTGAACGTTTAATAATATCTATTTCGAAACCTTCATCTTTCGTTTTTATTTTGATTCGTTTATTCATCCGTTCATTTGTTTAAATATTCATTTCATTTGGGCTTCCATTTTATATTGTATCTTCTTTCGTTATTTTTCTTTTACTCTCCGTCTTTTATTTATGGTTGAAAATTTTCTCATTCTTTTGCGTTCTGTTGTTTATTGCTTTATTTACCCCAATTTTTTTCTTCATTTTTTTAAAATTTTAGGTTTATTCCGAGTTTTTTCTTTATTTTTTTTTTTTGTCTAGGGTTCCTGGTCTTCATATTTAGTTTATTTCTTTTTCTTCATGTCTTTCTTCTTCTTCTTCTTCTTCTTCTTCTTCTTCTTCTTCTTTTTTATCTTCTTCTATGTGCCTTGTCGTTTCAGGACGTAGGCGATCATATCTTTCCACGTCTTCCTATCCCTGGTGGCTTTCTCCTGTTACACCACCCAAACCCCGCTCTTCCATCCACTAGTTCAAGCCTATATATCTAGAATAAATATGTATAGAAAATAGTGTGGCCATAAAATGAGAGATCAATTTATATATTGATTATAATATAGAATTGATCCCCCATTTTATATCCACATTATAATTTCTTATAGTCTGTTGGCATATATATTCTTCTTCTATGTGCCCTGTCCTTTCAGGACGTAGGCGATCATGTCTTTCCACGTCTTCCTATCCCTGGTGGCTTTCTCCTGTTACACCACCCAAACCCCGCTCTTCCATCCACTACTTCAAGCCTATATATCTAGAATAAATATGTATAGAAAATAGTGTGGCCATAAAATGAGAGATCAATTTATATATTGATTATAATATAGAATTGATCCCCCATTTTATATCCACATTATAATTTCTTATAGTCTGTTGGCATATATATTCTTCTTCTATGTGCCCTGTCCTTTCAGGACGTAGGCGATCATGTCTTTCCACGTCTTCCTATCCCTGGTGGCTTTCTCCTGTTACACCACCCAAACCCCGCTCTTCCATCCACTACTTCAAGCCTATATATCTAGAATAAATATGTATAGAAAATAGTGTGGCCATAAAATGAGAGATCAATTTATATATTGATTATAATATAGAATTGATCCCCCATTTTATATCCACATTATAATTTCTTATAGTCTGTTGGCATATATATTCTTCTTCTATGTGCCCTGTCCTTTCAGGACGTAGGCGATCATGTCTTTCCACGTCTTCCTATCCCTGGTGGCTTTCTCCTGTTACACCACCCAAACCCCGCTCTGCCATCCACTACTTCAAGCCTATATATCTAGAATAAATATGTACAGAAAATAGTGTGGCCATAAAATGAGAGATCAATTTATATATTGATTATAATATAGAATTGATCCCCCATTTTATATCCACATTATAATTTCTTATAGTCTGTTGGCATATATATTCTTCTTCTATATGCCCTGTCCTTTCAGGACGTAGGCGATCATGTCTTTCCACGTCTTCCTATCCCTGGTGGCTTTTTCCTGTTACACCACCCAAACCCCGCTCTGCCATCCACTAGTTCAAGCCTATATATCTAGAATAAATATGTACAGAAAATAGTGTGGCCATAAAATGAGAGATCAATTTATATATTGATTATAATATAGAATTGATCCCCCATTTTATATCCACATTGTAATTTCTTATAATCTCTTGGCATATATATTCTTCTTCTATGTGCCCTGTCCTTTCAGGACGTAGGCGATCATGGATTTCCACGTCGACCTATCCTTGGTGGCTCTTAGCATGTTTTCTCCTGTTACACCATGCAACCTTCGTTCCATCATTAGGTCCTTCAAGCATTCAAAAACAGAAATAAAAAAAATACACGAAGAAAAAAGAAAAAAATATTTAAAAAAAGGAAAGAAAGAGGAAAACATTAAGAATCTGAAAATATCAAGAAAAAAAAAGAAGAAAAATATTAAGGGAAAAAAAGAGTGAAAAAAATAAAGATTACAAAATTGAAAAGCAAAAATATCGGGAAGAAAATCATTCTTTATAATTTTCCTTTCGTCGTCGTCTTGTGGCCTTTGGCCGAGATATAACTCACCACACCCTCCAGTATTCCCTGTGCATTTGGAACCCTGGCGCAGTTTATAGCGAAATTTATAATCTTGTCAAATAGCTGAATACTTGATGCTTCGTCAAAGCTACCAAGGGTGTTTTATTGTGACACCAACACTGGATAGGTTGCCTTCCAGGCCCCATCTTGTTATTTAACCCATAACTGGACGGAAGTGACAGATTAATACCTTTCCCAAGGGTAGCAGTGCTTAAGTGAATGCAGGGTCAGTCAGTTAAGTGCCATACGTGATACACGCTTTGCCGATCATGACTAACTGGGCAGAAGATTATCCCGCAGTAGGTTGCTATTGCTTTCTGTGGGAGACTGATTGCCAGCCAAGGCTATAGAACCCGATCTGTTCTATTGTTTAACCCATAACTGGAGGGAAGAAACTGAATAATACCTTTCCCAAGGGTATTTGTGCATAAGTGAATGCAAGGAATTCAAATGGAATTCGAACTCGGCTCCCTGATTTGTCATTCCGAGTCGATATCCGCTACACCACAACGCACATCCGGCAGAGTCTTCTTCTATGTGCCCTGTACCTTCAGGACGTAGGCGATCATGACTTTCCACGTTTCCCTAACCATGGTGGCTCTGAGCACGCCTTCTCCTGTTACACCATGCAATCCTTGTTCTGTCATCCACCTGATCAGGTCCTTCAAATATGTTATCCGCTGCTTTCCCCTATCTCTTTTCCCTCTATCTGGCCTGTTAGTATCAGGTTCACCAAGCCCTCTTTCCTCATTGCGTGTCCCAGGAACATCAGCTGTCTCTTCCTGATGCTCAGTATTAATTTACTTTTCGTTTCCATCCTTTCCAAGACCTCATCATTGCTCACATGCTCGATCCATGATATTCACAGCATCCTTCTGTAGAACCGCATACTCATCTGGAATTCGAACTCGGCTCACCGGTTTCATTTTCCAAGCCGACATCCACTGCACCACAACGCACATCCGTCACTGAACGCTTACAGCGCCTGGTATTCCCAAGCGGTCACCCATTTAGGTACTGACCAGGCTTACGTTGCTTAACTTCGGTGATCGAACGAGAACCGGTGTATTCAACGTGATATGCCGTAAGAATATTTTTCTTGAACTCCAATATCGCGCTGTGTTTTTCCTGACATCATTTTTTTGTTCCCTTATCTCTTTCTTCCTCGTATTTTCCTTCTATTTATCTCTCTTTTTTTTTCCTTTTTTTTTCTTTTACTTTCCTTCGTGATTTCGAACCTTGATTTTTTTTAAATATTTATGCTTTTGTTCCGCTTCTCTTTCTCTTACGTTTATTTCTCTTTTTTTTTATAAGCGAGCAAGGCATGTCACTGCCACTACTGCGCAGGGGGCTACATAGAGTGGAGAAAGTATGATTAAATATAGGAAATGTCAGAGGGTGGGTGATAGGCGGGTAAGGATACCGAGAATGAGGGTTGGGTAGATGAGAGTGTTCTGAGAATAATTGGGAGTTAGTGTGATAGGACCCTACATTTAAACACCTGGAGATTGTAACTGTCGGGAAAGCAGACTTGTGGAAGGGAGTTCCACAGGCGGGAAGCGCGAGAAAAGAAGCTGTTGGTTTTCACTCTTATTCATTTTCTTACCAATTCCTCACTCTCTTTCTCTTATTTTTATTGTCTTACTAATTCTACTCTCGTTCCCTTTCTATTTTTTCTGATTCAACTCTCTCTCTCTCTCTCTCTCTCTCTCTCTCTCTCTCTTATTTTCTTCCTAATTCTTCTCGCTCTCTTTCTCGTAACTTTTTATTATTTCCCCTCTCTTTCTTGCTTCTATTTTCTTACTAATTCTTCTCTCGCTCTCTTTCTCATTTTCTTTTTAATTCCCTTCTCTCTCTCTCTCTCTCTCTTATTTCCTTTTAAATTTTTCTCTCTTTCCCTCCCTTATTACGAATGGCTATTTCCTTACTTCAGCTCTTTCTCTCTGTCTCCTTTCTCTTTCTCTTCATTTATATTTCTCTCATCTCCTCTCTCTCCTCCTCCCTCCCCCTCTCTCTCCCTATTTTATCTTTTTACATTTTCTTTTCTTTCATATTTTAAGCGGTTGTTTCTTAACATCAACTTTTTCCTCGCCTTTCTTCCATGCTTTCTGTCTCTGACTCTCTTTCTCTTTCTCTCTGTGTCGTTCTTTCTTTCTTTCTTTCTTTCTTTTCCTTTCTTTTTTCTTTCTTTTTTCTTTTTTCTCTCTTTCTTTCTTTCTTTTTTCTTTCTGTCTTTTTCGTTCTTTCTTTCTTTTTCTTTCTTTTCCTTTCTTTTTCCTTTCTTTTTTCTATCTTTCTTTCTTTCATTCATTTTTCTTTTTCTTTTTCTTTCTTTCTTTCTTTCTTTCTTTCTTTCTTTGTTCTTTCTTTTTTTCTTTCTATCTTTCATTTTTCTTCTTTCTGTCTTTCTTTCTTTTTTTCTTTCTTTTTGCTTATTTCTTTCTTTCGTTCTTTTTTCTCTCTCTGCTTTTTCTTTTTCATCCTTTCTTCTTCTCGTACTTTTGTCTTTAAATTGAAATTCTCATCTTCCCCCTCTAATTTTCTTCTTTCCTTATTTTTCTTTCTTTTTATTTAATTATCTCCTCTTTCTCCTTTCTTTCTTTTCCTCTTTGAATTGTTTTTTAACTTCTTTTCTTTCCTTTCATTTTTCTAATTCTTTTTTTCTTCTTCCTTCCCTTTCCTCATGTCATATCACATTCCCTTAGACCAATGAACAAAACTGCTGCTGTTTTTATCCAATCGACTTCCCCCACCTTTTTATGTATTTCTCTTATGCAATCTGATCATTCGTTCTTAAGTGATTCATTATAAAGAAGTTTTGAAAATATCACTTTGTATATTCAACAATAACAGCACATGAAATATTTTAGGTTCATTTAGTGCAAAAGTCGGGATCTCTTGAACTTCTCAATTGCACACCACAACAGAATTCAGTCAGTCAGTTAAGTGCCATACGTGATACACGCTCTGGGCGAACATGTCTCTTATGAAACATGACTGACTGGGCAGAAGATTATCTCGCAGTAAGTTGCCATTACTTTCTGCGGTAGTCTTGTGAATTATATTATTATATTACTAAGTAGCAATTAGTAGGGGATTAGTTTATTACTTCATGAAAATAGCAAAATGATCCCCCACTTTATGCTAAGTAGAAGCTTGAATTGTCTTTCCAACTATTCAGTCATTTAGTTAAGTGCCATACGTGATACACGCTCTGGGCGATCATGTCTCTTATGAAACATGACTGACTGGGCAGAAGATTATCCCGCAGTAGGTTGCCATTATTTTCTACGGTAGTCTTGTGAATTATATTATTATATTACTAAGTAGCAATTTGTAGGGGATTAGTTTATTACTTCATGAAAATAGCAAAATGATCCCCCACTTTATGCTAAGTAGAAGCTTGAATTGTCTTTCAAACTATTCAGTCATTTAGTTAAGTGCCATACGTGATACACGCTCTTGGCGATCATGTCTCTTATGAAACATGACTGACTGGGCAGAAGATTATCCCGCAGTAGGTTGCCATTACTTTCTGCGGTAGACTAGTTGCCAACCAAGGCTATAGAACACCAATCTGTCCTGCTATTTGACTGGAGGGAAGAGACGGATTAATAACTTTCCCAATGACATTTGCGCGTAAGTGAATGCAAAAAATTCAACTAGAATTGAATTCGAACTCTGTTCCCAGATTTCTCGTTCCAAGCCGACATCCACTGCACCACAACGCACATCCTAGTAATGAGCTTATATCTTTGATCTTTCCTCTTCGGTCACTTAGTCAGTTAAGTGCCATACGTGATACACGCTTTTGTCAATCATGTCCCGAAAGAAACATGACTGACTGGGCAGAAGAGTAACCCGCAGTAAGTTGCCATTGTTTTCTGCGGTAGACTGGTTACCAGCCAAGGCTATAGAACCCAATCTATCCTGTTATTTAACCCATAACTGGAAAGAAGAGACGGATTAAAACTTTTCCCAAGGGTATTTGTGCGTAAGTGAATGCAAGGAATTCAAGTGGAATTCGAACTCGGCTCTCCGATTTGTCGTTCCGAGTCAATATCCACTGCACCACAACGCACATCTCAACAGAATTCAGTAAAGAAAAAAAGAACATTTATAGTTGTTACGTCTACTAATCTTTTTCTTTAAATCATTTCACCCCAAGGAAGGCATTCCACTGCCACTATAGCGCAGTGGGTTGCATAGGGGAAGGTGCTGAGAGAGTGATTATAGATAGGAAATGTCAGAAGGAGGGTGATAGACGCGTAAGGAGGTACATAGGAAGAGTGTTTGAGAGAATGGGTGCAAGTTAGTGTGTTAGGAGGTGTCTATTGACCTTACATTTAAACTCCTGGAGATTGTAGCTGTCGGGGAAGCAAGTATGTGGAAGGGAATTCCACAGGCGGGAAGTGCGAGAAAAGAAGCTGTTGGAGTAGAAATTGCGGTTACATTTTAGTATATATAATTGGCTCTGTAAGTAGATAATGCTATTTACATCGAGCCCTCCACCTGGTTCATTTTTAATATTGATAAAATTAATATTAAAAGGATCGTAATTTTGGGGATTTTAGCTATATACACTTCCTTTGTGTGATATATATATATATATATATATATATATATATATATATATATATATATATACGAGTATTTGTCTGTAATTTTAAGATGAGGTTGTATTTACAATATTTACATTGTTCGGACTGTTTTCCTTTTCTTTGTTGGCATTTGTGTGGCATTTCGGTCGTTGTACGCCCCGGCCTTCTTCCAGTGATTGAGATTTCGAACTGAACCCTTTATTTTGATCAGTAAGGGATATCATTCTCATTCTGTATGCCATGCCACTTCCGGATCTCATGTAGTTATCTCTTTTTCACTCAAATCTTTAAGTTATTTGTTCCTCATTGCTCTACTCAGGTATTGAACTCACAACTCTGTGGGTTAAGTCACCAAAAATTCTTTCAGTGATGTCTTCAAACAGACGTAGTCTAGTCGATAAACGCGTTGGTTAGATGCAGGGAATTTGACCAAAAGAATCGTGAGTTCAATACCTGGCTACAGCAGAGGAATGGGCATAATGCAGTAACCTGCGTAGACGCATTTTTAAAAATAACTTCACCTCAAGCAAGACGATAAAGCCACTGAGATGCAAGAAGATACTGGGAGTAAAAGATTGTTGGTTGGTTGTTTTTATGGCATATCAACCTCGGCGGGTCATTTATTCACAACTAAATTTTATTTATTTATTGCTGATAATACCTTTTTCTTTCAACAATTTATTGTTGTTTTTATACATGTTTTGTGTCTAGTAATACTTTTTTCTTTTCGGGTATCAAGATTCATTGGGATGTTTTTAAGGGCAGGGTCCCCAAGTCTTACCCTTTTATTTAACCCATAACTGGAGGGAAGGGACGGATTAATACCTTTCCCAAGGGTACCAGTGCTTAAGTGAATGCAAGGTATTCAACTGGAATTCGAACTCGGCTCACCGATTTCACTTTCCGAGCCGATATTCACTGCACCACAATGCACATCCGTCACTATATGCTGACAGCACCTGGTATTCCCAAGCGGTCACCCATCTAAGTGTGATCAGGCTCAACGTTGCTTAACTTTGGTGATCGAGCGAGAACCGGTGTATTCAACGTGATATGGCCGTAAGCACGCACATCCGTCACTATATGCTGACAGCACCTGGTATTTCCAAGCGGTCACCCATCTAAGTGTGATCAGGCTCAACGTTGCTTAACTTTGGTGATCGAGCTAGAACCGGTGTATTTAACGTGATATGGCTGTAAGCCGGAAGTAAAAGAATATCAGAAAACTTTAGAAGCAACCGGAAATCTAATCCGAAATAGGAATAAACCTTTAGCCATCTTAAAAAAAAAACTTGTACAGGGATATAAATCAGTTTACTGGTGTTTCAGTGTGATATGACCGTAAGCTTTGTTGAAAGTTACGGTCATATCCTGATGTTGAATGTATTCAAATGATGTGGTGTCCGTTGTTTGGTACAGTTCATTGCGATTATTCAAGTTCATGTTCGATAAAGTAAGATTCTCTTGAAACTTACACTTTTCATTTGATAGAAACAATTTAAAAATCATTGACAGAAGATATTATGGTACTCTACAGTTAACAGTTTTGATATTTGTCAACGAGTTTGGCATCCATATGAAAGATTTGATCTGACTAATCTATTTTAGAAAATAGCTTAATTAAATTAACTGTCTTCTACACTTTTACAAAAGTTCATAACGACGTGTGAAATCCTGGTTTTCCCAAATAGAAAAAAGAATTGACCATCTGCTTAAAGAAAAATCGAAAACCAGATTTCACAAGTAGGCGTTAAAATGATTTTTGACCCATTGGAGCGACTTGCAAGATCAAAAGAACTTCGCGTGTAAGTGCGAAAATATATAGATTACAATAAAAGGACTTCATCAACGTCAATCAAGTCAGACAGATGGAAGCAGCGAGAAAGACAACACTAAAATGTAACTTTCAACTTCAAGCGACTCGGACATTTTTCTCTTTATCCTTATCTATTTCAACAATTACTACTACGAACATTTTGTACGAACTCTACTCTTAACCTTTTAATAATGTTTCTAATTGCACATTATCTTCTACAACTCATGTTATTCTTTCCTATTAATAGAAATTTCTATTTTAACATGAATAATGTATATTTTATTATTCCACAATTCTACACATTCCAACCTGCCGACAACCAACCTTCTGATGAAAACTTTGTGATGATGATAATTCTGCATAAATCTTGAAAGCTGTAGGGAGTCTGACACAAGGCCGAATAAAAAAAAAACATTAACCAGCCCCCTACGCAACGCTCTGGTGAATCTCGACGTACAAAGAACACGCACCCCTACGCTAGAAGCTCTAGTTTTTAACTTAACGTTTTGGTTTTCCGTTGTTGGGCAAAACTACCTCTAACCCAGCCTATTCTGTTTTCGATTCTCTTATTTTCTTTAAATTTGTTAATAGGGACAAGTTCTTGAACGACAAGGGGCAAGGGTCAAAACTTTCCCAACTCTCGCATACCTGAGATCAAGAACTTTTCAGCCTAGTCTCTGTCCGCAGACGGAGCCTCGACTGAGTCGTTCTCCGCTCGTAGACGGAGAGCTCGATCAACAGTTTTAAGTTCATGTGAGCATTTACCCAATGAATTTCCACTGAGACATTTGTAATCAACTGTCTGAGTCGTGGCCCTAAACACATAAAATCTTTTTTTTTTCTTTTTTAAACGGCCGCATTTTTGTAATGGAATTTCAATGCTGTAATATTTGATGTTTTACTTTCTACTCACTTTCATTGACTACTTTCTGTAGGAGTTTCCTTTCTATCTCCGAGTAGTTTCCTTTCTATGTCCGAGTAGTTTCCTTTCTATCTCCATGTAGTTTCCTTTCTATCTCCGTATAGTTTCCTTTCTATCTCCGTGTAGTTTCCTTTCTATCGCCGTTTTAAAGAAAGCGAAAAGAAAAAAAAAATAAACCTTAATTGCAAGAAGACAAAATGCATGCTTGTTAGAAAAATGAACAGCCCAACATATAAATATATTGGAGATATTAAAATCGGACAAGTACAATATTTTAAATATCTGGGAAGTGTTATAACAGAGGACATTAACATATTGGTTACAATTGTAACCTTTCTCTAACGTTAAGGACGTTAAGTGCGACATTGAATTCCAATGGTGAAATGAGATAACGACAAACTTATTCTAAAATTACGTTTTAGTACATTTGCATAACAGTAATAAATCTTAAAATTTCGTTAGAAACAAAGAAAGCAATAATGAATTGTTACCTGATATCATCCTTTTAATATGACAAAGGATTGTGGAGAATCTCATCATTGATGAAGAAGAGACTTGAAACAACAGAAATATAGTTCGACAAAAGAATGCAGAGAATCCCATGGACTAAACGAGTGGAAAAGTGCGAAGCTTTACAGAAAAGAGAAATAAAAAGGACACGTCTACTTAGCATCACAAGATGATAGTTGAAATTTGTAAGGTACATTTTGAGAAAAGACAGCTTGGAAAACTTGATACTCATAGGACAAATTAAAGGACAGATGAAAATAACGCATTACCTACATAGCGAGCTTGAGTAGATAGATGGGGTGACACGATTTAGGAGCGATAATAAAAAGACAAAATTTTATTAAGAACTTCAAAAGACAGGAAATTGTGGAGAGCTATTATCGAAGGAACACAGCACATCAAAAAGGAAGAATGTTTCGTGATAAATAATACCTGAAAATACCTGTGAATTGCATTATATCACCAAAATATTTTCAGTAAAATAATGCAAAATTAAAGCAAATATTCGTTGTATAAAATGGAAATAAAACAAAGATTCGCTGTAGAAAATATCAGTGTGAGTTTTGTTTAACGGCATATCAACCTCTGTGGGTTATTTAATGCCAAAAAAGGTAGAGTTTTCGAGGTATTTTTTTAATGTTCGGTTATAGTGAGGAGGTTGATTTAGATTTTAATGCAGATTTTTTGTTCTTATTCTTTTTTATTTTAGAAAACTGAAAATATCTTCTAGTTTTGTATTCAAAAATGTTTTGCTGAGAATAATTTTTTTCCTTCAAAAATGTGATATGTTAATAATTTTTTCTTCAAAAATGTATATTTTTCTATAAAATCAATTTTTATGTATATTTATATAAAAGTGTATTTTTATACTTTCATAGTGTTTTTTGACGCCAATTTGGAGGTTAGCTATTTGCCCATAGCTGGGAGCCTAACAAGTGCTACCACTCCGAGTCAGGGTGGGAACAGCAGCAACTAAAAGTTGGTTCCATACCCCTCACAACCTCCCAATTAGAGACCTTACTGCTGGATGCAGTTTATCGTCATGCCCAGGACCTAGAAAATGTGAATCCTTTATCTTGATTCCAATAATGCTTTGCAACGAGATCGTCGGCAATGTCAATCAGTCTTGTTCATGGAAAAATTCATTATTATTGTAGAAGCATTTTTGTCAATTTTGTACCCCTCTGAAAGAATTCACTTGACTTTTTTAACGCCCCGTTTGGCTGGGGATGTAGAATAAAATGAATAGCTTCAGGTATAACGCTAAACTACATTTGGCGACAAGTCCTCTGATTGCGAGATCGGAGGTTTTGATCAGAGTGTTTCCAGGTCCATCTTAATCTGGGTTTGGTAAGATCTGTTAAAGGATCAGCTGTTGGCAAATAGCAAACCCCCAACTAAATATAAATAAAAGCACTAGAAATGGATAAAGATATAATTTTTTTATAGGAAAAATACCGGCAATATCTTTTTAACCCTCTAGGGCCATTCGTATCATATTAGTGGGGGATCTGTTTATTACTTCATAACAATATAGAACTGATCCCCCACTTTATGACAAGTAGAAGCCTTAATCATATTATATTATTAACCCTCTAGGGCCATTCGTATCATATTAGTGGGGGATCTGTTTATTACTTCATAACAATATAGAACTGATCCCCCACTTTATGACAAGTAGAAGCCTTAATCATATTATATTATTAACCCTCTAGGGCCATTCGTATCATATTTGATACAGTATGAAAACAAGCCTCGAAAGAAATATTTTCCTGAAAAATCTTTTAAGAGAAATATTTTATAAATTTCAAATGAAAGCAGTACTGACTGCTCAGTCAATGAATACCAAATGTTTCCTTATAGGGAAATACCAAATGTTTCCTTATAGGGAAATACTGTATCAAATATGATACGAATGGCCCTAGAGGGTTAAAAATTACCAACCTAAGATTTTTGAAATTGCTATCTGTCAACAATCACAGGTAACCTCTCCTGTTTCCCCCATAAGCATAGACTAAGCGAGTCTCCCTGAAAGCAATATACTGCACCTCCTCACCCTATCTTCAGACCTCAAGTGGAATCATTACATTTAGTCAATAGCCAAATCCACTGTTAGGATGGTTGGGTCGCTGTGTCACGTCAGGAAGTTTTTTTCCGCCTGAATCCATCTTGCACATATACAAATCAACCATTTGTCCGTACATAGAATATTGCTGTCATATATGGTCAGGCGCCCCTGCTGTTCATCTCAGTGTTCTCAACAGGCTCCAAAGGAAAATCTATAATGTCTTAGGTGCCGAGTTGGCAGCTCGACTCCAGCCACTTTCTTACCATCGGAATGTGGCTTCCCTCTGTCTTTTCTACAAATACTTTCATAGCTTCTGCTCCGACGAACTCAAGTTACTGGTGCCCCTGCCACAGGAGTTTACTCGTGCAACCAGACTGGCAACAGGGTCTCACCCATTTACAGTTAGATCAACCAAATGCAGCAGACAATTGTACTCCATCGGCTTCTTTTCTCGCACCTTCCGCCTGTGGAACTCCCTTCCATATACTTACTTTCAGCATGGCTACATCCTCCAGAAATTTAAATGCAATGTCAATTCCCATCTCTTATCCACTTGACTCCAGTTTATTCTACATCACCCTGTATATCTTCCATATTCTTGTTTTCCTGACGGCTACAACCTCCAGGAATGTAAATGCAATGTCAATACCCATCTCTTATCCACTTGACTCCAGTTCTTTCTACACCACCCTGTATGTCTTTTCCTTTTTCTCTACCTTCAGAACTCTCTTCACAGCTGTGTTCCCATCCTTCTTTTGCGCTTTCTCTAACACACCCTGTAACTAGTTTGTCTTTCTTTTCACTTTTCTCTTATCTAACTTTTACTCTTATGTAGCCCCTTGCGCATCAGTGGCGGTATCTCCTTGCTTGGGGTGATATGATTAAAAAAATGACTATACATATTATACCAAAACCGAAATGATAGCATAGATTGTCAAGAAAATAAAAAATAATTCGTTATGATTAATCTCGTGTCCTGTAACAAGAAATACGTTTTCACTCTTCATTTGATTATGTAAGCTTATTTGGTAAAAAAATGTTATTGTGCCCTCCTACGAGGAATGGACTCTTCCTTTTGTTGTATGTGATTACCTGCGTGACTTCCGGTGAGCATTGAACGAATGCAGTTTATAGCAATCGACAGGAGGAGTAAACGATAGCAGTTAACGAAGGCAGTTGACAGCAGTTAACAGTAGTTGACAGCTACTAGTTAGGCAATAAGTAGCGTAATAATAAGCTATATGGCCCGGATAACCCACATTAAAAAGCCTTGTGCCAGGTTTTGCCTTAAGTGGGAAGACGAATAAATACTGCTGCGTAATAATACCTACGGACTTACTTATTTCTATATTACTTATTATTAACACTTCGTTGAATATATTTTTTCTTGTTATACTAATTCACTGTTTCGAACCTACCTTCTTGTTCCGTGTCTTACTTACGAGCAATTACTTTTGGGAAAACCACCACTTCTCGCCAGAGCTATGGGTGAATAACAGAACATACTGGATACTATAACTTTGGTTGATGTGATGGTACCCTTCTACGAGGAATGAACTCTTCCTCTTGCTATATATATTACCTACGTGACATTGAGAGAGCAGATAGCCCAGTAACTACTTATCATACTCTCAACTTTCTGCCTTTGGGAAGAGAGTATTAACCTAGTCGTGGCTCCGCCGAAGGGTAGAGTCATGACTGGGGAACATTAGACAGATATTTTTGACCGGGCTATATGGTCCGAAGAACCCACATTAAATAGGCCTTGTGCCACATTTTACCCTAGTGGAAGGGTAGCTACTGCAGATACGCCCAGTAATTGCCTTGCGCACCGTCGAACTCTCTGCTTTCGGGCAGAGCGTATAAACTCAGTCGAGGTTCCGCCGAAGGGTAGTCTCGACTGGGGAACATTAGAAACTTTTGGCCGGGCTATATGGTTCGGATTACCCATATTAAAGAGGTTTTGTGCCATTTTGTCTAAAGTGGGATGGCGATTAAATAACGCAGTTACGAGCAGTCAAGTACAGCTGTTAACGAGAGCAACTGACAATAGCTACTAGGCAGGCAGCGTAATAATACCTACGGACTTACTTATTTCTATATTACTTATTATTAACACTTCGTTGAATATATTTTTTCTTGTTATACTAATTCACTGTTTCGAACCTACCTTCTTGTTCCGTGTCTTACTTCCGGCACAAACCGGTCACGACAACTTTGCGACGAAGTTTCGCCACAACTACACAACAAAATGGCGACGAAGGTCCACAACAAAAATTCAGATAAGTAATTAATATGTAAATAATGAAATAATGTCATTCTCACGAATTAATTATAAAATTTAAATTTTCCTATTAAGACTTCGACATTAAATAACCTATACGGATTAATTTGCCGCTAATTCAAAGGAACAGAATATTTTTTTTTAATCATATCACCCCGAGCAAGGCGGTAACGCCACTGATGTGCAGGGGGCTACGTGAGAGTGAAAAGATTTGGAAAAGAGAAAGCCGGAAACCACATCTTAATCAGGGAACAACGGATGAGCCTCTACACCTGTACAATAGACGTGGGTGGAGTGTATACCAAAACAGATAACATAGACTAGATAATCTACAAACTAAATATTGGTAAAGCATACGTTTATCCTGAAAGTATAAAATTATATGCAAATATATAGAATAGAAACGATAAAACTGTTTTTAATATATTTTTATTTCAGTATTAAATAACACATAAAGTCTGATAATTGGCTAAACTGTGCCCCGCCAAAACAGATGTAACCGTCATTAGATCCGACGTGATCTAACCTACTGAGCTACAAAGAACAGAAGGAATTTGACTGAAAGACACTATTCCCATACCCTTAAAAACATTATTAAATTTTTGAATTGTTAAATTTATAAAATTATATTTTTTAACATTTTTTAAATTAAATTTTTAAAAATTAACATTTAAAATTATTTTTCAAAACTAAATTTTTTAAAATTAAATTAAATTATTTTTATATTTAAATTAGTTTTAAAAAAGTTTGAATTTGGAAATTTTAGCAACTATATTATTTAGCGTAGATGTGGCACAAGCTCAAAAGTATGAGGTACCATCTGAATAACGAACTCACAATCGCAGTTGATTTAGCGAAATAATCTTGCTAACCATTTCACGTTGAAGTGGCCCTTTCATGATTTTTGTGAAAGAAAATAAATAAAATGTCCTTGAAATCGGAAATAGAATTATTTCCCAATACTTAACTCAATATAATGATTATTATTTATAAAAAATAGTCAATAATACTTATAAAATATCAGTCAGTCAGTTAAGTGCAATACGTGATACACGCTTGGGCGATCATGTCTCTTTCGAGACATGACTGACTGGGCAGAAGATTATCCCGCAGTAAGTTACCGTTGCTTTCTGTGGTAGACTGGTTGCAAGCCAAGGATATATATATATATATATATATATATATATATATATATATATAAAATAGAACAGATTGCGTTCTCTCTCTCTCTCTCTCTCTCTCTATATATATATATATATATATATAGAACGCAATCTGTTCTATTATTTAACCCAAAACTGGTGGAAAGAGACGGATTAATAGTTTTCCCAATGGTATTTGTGAGTAAGTGAATGCCATAAATTCAACTGGAATTCGAACTCGGCTCCTTGATTTTTCGTTCCGAGTCGATATCTATTGCACCAAAACGAACATACGCTTATAAAATATACTTAAGAATAAAATAACCTTTTTCACTGAGGTTCATTCCTTTTTAGACGGCAGCATATTCGTATTTTTAGCAACGAAGTCACATTGCTAAGGGTTCGACTATAAATAATTCTTAATAATACCTACGAAGTGTACGTATAACCACCGATGAGTTATTTATACCGGCAAAAATGTTTCAAACAAATGATACAGAATAAAAACAAATATACGAGAGATCAAATTTTATGAAATATTTATTCCATAAAATAGAAATAAACTGTTAAAATTCTGATTTTAAAAAAATGTAAGCCTTTTGCTAACAGAGTCAGAATTCAAATGCCTACATTTCTGAACAAAAAATTACTTACAACTTGCTGGCAGTTTAAAGAAGAGATTCTAGATTTAAAAATTCAAATCTGACTCATTGTTAGAAAATTCTCGAATTTAGAAACTTTGCTTAACATACGCAAAACTCACAAAATTTCACACCTCGATGCGAAATGTTTGTCGCCCAATGGAAAGGCCAGAATCACATCCGGGATTGAATTTCCAAACGAAATAAAACACGGGCAAAATTTGACCCTCGTCAGTGAGTTAAGATGACACGTACCCTTGACAAACGTCATACGATCGTTATTATTATTATGTATCTCTCTCACCTCTCATCTCTCACCTTCTTCCTCTTCATCGTTCACCCGTCTACTTGATAACCGCACGGAACCCTTTAAGACTGAGCGAATACTTCAAAGATACTCCTACACAACAACAAATGCTCATACATACATACATGCATACGTTCCTGCCTACGTACACATAAACTCTTTCCAACCAGTTACTACTACGAACTCTTGATAAATTTAGCTCATTACTTGTTTCTCATGAACTTTTAACTTCTACTAATGTTGTTCTTTTCATTAATACATTTCTATTCCAACATGCAAAAGTATACTTTTATTCCTCCACGAATCCACACATTCCAATCTACAATTAATTACGAATAAATCTGGAAGTTATGGGGAGCTCGGTTATGTATGACACAAGACCGATTCAGAAAAAACTTAACCCTCTCCTTATAGCTTCAAGGGACACTGACTCTACGTATAGGAGAATCAAAAGAGAAATTCTTTTGGGAAGGACGGATTTACAAATTCAGCTGCTTCTGCTTTTACGTATTTCTTCTACAGCCAACCATAATATTATCCGGTCCTAAATTCACTAGACTGTGCATTTCAGATTTAGTAAGAGAAGATAAGCTCCTAATTCAAGACAATGACTATGGCAACTGGAAACCCCACAGAAACTTCTCACTGAAAAGAGAGACACACGATTCATTATTAATAAAGAACATTCGCAACAAACTGTGGTACAAATTTAGTAGACTAGTACCCATCGTAAAAAACAAGGATTTATTTTCTTTTGAAGTAATTAGCAGTAAATTTCTTTTGAAGTAATTAGTTAAAATTTAAAAAAATGTTTTTTATACATTTAGAATTGGGTTTCTCATCATAATACGTGTGGCCAAGAACAACCCGAACTACATCGGATCCAACGATGGTTTCTCCTGGCAAGGTGGGCGCATGTTCGAATACACCCAAAAATCGCATTTTTTAAAAAAATAAGCTTTCTCGAATATTCAGACAAGTATAAAATAAAATGCGGTTTAAAATAAACAGAGTGCTTACGTAAATAAGGGTATCAACCTAAAAGAAAATTAAAAATAATAAATATATCACGGGTTTTTAAGTCCATTAATTATATATATATATATATATATATATATATATATATAGCTTTTAACAATTATGAATTAAGTCCCTTATATTTGTACATAGTTCCGATAAAGTCAGTCAGTTAAGTGCCATACGTGATACACGTTTGGGCGATCATGTCTCGAAAGAGACATGACTGACTGGGCAGAAGATCATCCCGAAGTAGGTTGCCATTGCTTTCTGCAGTAGACTGGTTGCCGACCAAGGTTATAGAACCCAATCTGTCCTGCTATTTAACCCATAACTGGAAGGAAGAGACGGATTAATACCTTTCCCAAGGGTATTTGCGCGTAAGTGAATACAATGGATTCAACTGGAATTCGAACTCGGCTCCCCGGCTTCTCGTTCCGAGCCGATATTCGCTGTACCACAACGGCATAAAAGTCAGTCAGTCAGTTAAGTGCCATACGTGATACACGCTTGGGCGATCATATCTCGAAAGAGACATGACTGACTGGGCAGAAGATTATCCCGCAGTAGGTTGCCATTGCTTTCTGCGGTAGACTGGTTGCTGACCAATGCTATAGAACCTAATCTGTCCTGTTATTTAACCCATAACTGGAAGGAAGAGACGGATTAATACCTTTCCCAAGGGTATTTGCGCGTAAGTGAATGCAATGAATTTGGCTGGAATTCGAACTCGGCTCTCTGATTTCTCGTTCCGAGCCGATATCCCATGCGCCACAACGCACGTAACTCGTCACCGTTCCTATGGACAAGAACATCTAAAAAGGAAAGGCAACAGAGACTCCTTTTCTACGGTAAACTTAAGGAAAGAATGGAAAGAGTTTAATGATGCGAGAAATAAGCCAGCTTCACCCTCGAGGCAGAAAGTATCATCCACATAACGATGATACATCTGAGGACGATCAATTCGAGAAAATGATAAAGCCTCGTGAAAACTGACAAAAATATTTAGCAAGGGAAGGACCCAAAGGCGAACCCATCGCTACACCCTCAATCTGCCGATAAATAATATCATTAAAACTAAATTCGACAGATGAGGAGGCAAACTACATAAGATCAACAAATGCACCCTCAGGAAAATCCGGAGGAGACGACGAAGAACGATATACACGTCTAATACATCATACGCTAAAAACTGTCTCATTCTCCCGGGCACTCATAGCTCAGAGGTAGAATCGCCGACTGACGCCAATTCGCTCGGGTTTCAATCCTGGGTTAAAAGCAATCGGATGTCTAACCGTACTAATGAGCTTTGATACAGCGAAACAGATCTGTCTGCGGATGACTATATATATATATATATATATATATATATATATATATATTGATTGTTTAATAGTTTTTGGTCATAACAGGCTTAGAACAGTACACATTTGTTGTAAAAGTGTTCGATACAATTATATTGTGGAACTTTTGAACATTTTCCATTTTTTAACGAGTTATTTCGCTAGACAGGTTTCTACCATGAGTGGTATCTTCAGGTGATTTTTAATAAAAAAAAATGATCACCAGCAATACATTTTTTAATACAAAACTAGAAGACATCATCAGTTTAATAAAATTATAATAATTTTTATCGAAATGTAACTGTTGTGGGTCTCCCCTTTGTATATGATAATGGACTCGACTGAAGTATACATATACTCCTGCCATAGTGAGATACGGAGCGGCCAGAGAGTATTCTTGGAGATCCGTGACAGTTATCGGAGAGTACCGGAACTGACACGTAAGTTACCGAGATATACCGAAGTTACCCAGAGATTACCGCGTCAGAAGTCAGACTAGCTCTGAGCTCTACTCAGCTAGAATAATATACACCGATATGCTATTTCCAACGACTTCACTTCAAAACTTGTATATATTTATTTCTTACCAATAGTATTCCTGAATTTACTAACCTGCGTTCAAGCTTGTATATTACCTTCAATATAACCTACTTTTCTATCTCAATATCTGTTTTGTTGTTCATTATTTTGTGCGGTTTCTCACCCGGAATCCACAACAGTAACTAAATTAACTTTCTCACTATAACCGAACATTAAAAGAAATACCTTAAAACTCTACCTTTTTGGCATTAAATAACCCATTGGGGTTGATATGCTGTTAAAAAAACTCAAACTCAAACTAATTCATGTATATTAAACTGAATAAAACCACTAATAAAACACTGATTTCATGAAATTTTCGTTTATATTGTTACATTTCTTTTGCCGAAGTTGTCACCGTTCATAGGCTCATCTTGTCCTTATCCTAAAAAAGGATGTCATCTTCACTGTCGTCCAGGGCTCTCATGATACAGCGACTATTGAATAACGATTCTTTCGGGGAAGTTCTGCAAAGTATCCAAAATGTATAAACACATAATGTATATCGTTGTTTACCGCCGTATGCAGCTTGTCGGGCGACTAACTTGTGTCCCTCTGCCCACCTCTGGTCCGAATCGATCTGATAAATAAGTAACCTGAATGATTTATTGATACTGGTATCCAGTGCTTAGAAAACACCAGTCAGCCTAAAAGGAGTGATAGCAGGATCAGTTTTTGATCGATTTCCTTTGCGCTAAATACAGTGAAAAAATTTGTTTCAAAAGTATGAACAATCTTATTGGCAGACGGTATGAACCGAAAAAGAGAAATATTTTCTCTTTAAGAATTTTACGACCTTAAGTTTCGGTTCCAGACAAACTTAGTTTCAAAGCCCAACTAGTGAAATTTATGGTACTTGTCTAACTCACAGTACATATCGAAGGTACACACACACACACACACACACACACACACACACACACACATATATATATATATATATATATATATATATATATATACACTACAGGCCATAATTATTTGACCATCCCAGTTTATATATATATATATATATATATATATAAGAAAAATTAAGACAGACACGTTATTTCATGGTGAATCGGAAATGTGGGCCTATTTCAGGCGAACCATCGTCAGCTTCCGTCTTTATTTTACAAAAGATTTTACACGAATTAGATTCACAAAAACCTAAAAAAAACGAATAAAAATAACTGTCGCTCCCTTAAAAGAGAAAATTTAAGAAAAATACACATACGGTTGGGTGGACACATACACATATTTATACATAATCATAGATACACGCAACATATAATCAGATGACACGCGTAGTGGTCAATGTCAACAAAAGTTCGAATATACATTCGTCAAACAGGTTGCAAAAGACGGAAGTTGACGATGGTTCGCCTGAAATAAGCCTACACCACCGATTCACCATGAAATAACGTGTCTGTCTTAATTTGTCTTATATTTGCTCTATATGTATTTATATGCATATATGTTTAGAGCTATCCTACCACTGTATGTACAGGATATTCCTTTGGATTTTTCTATACCCACACTGCATGCTGATTATATATATACACTACCGGCCATAATTGTTAGACCATCCCAAATTTTTTTTAAAGTAGAGGATGTATTTCATACTATTTTTACTATTTATTGCCAAGTGAATAATTCTAAATGAAAATAGAATGGTTCTTTTGTTATTACTTTGCAATTTTTTTTTATATAACAGAGTTTTAAATTGAGGCGGCGACTACAAGCGCTCGGAAATCGCAACACGCTGCATTAATCATCTAATTAAATAATGTTCTGAGTTGCCCGGGCAACGCCGGGTTATGATGCTAGTAATGCACTATTTTACAAAAATATCATACGCAAAAAGAAAAAGAGTCTTGCGGCTGGGGAACAAATTTGGTCTCATTTTCTTGCATGGTCATTACTACAAGAGACCGTACACGATTCGCTGTAATCTTTAACTATTTATGAATCTTACTTACGTTGTGGTTCAGTGGATATCGACTCGGAACGAGAAATCGGAGAGCCGAGTTCGAATTCCAGTTGAATTTGTTGCAATCATATACGCGGAATTGTTAAAAAAAGAAGAATTGTTAAAAAAAGAACTTTACCTTTAGTAATAGTTGCAAAATTAGGTACTGTATATCACTGAAGTGGTCATTAGAGTCGTTATCTTGTAGCAATGTCTAAGTATTTGTCGTGACAGAATGTAAATATTAACAGCTACTTATAGCAACGTGTCTGCTTCAAACTGTATCGAACAACAAATATTTTACAAGTATTCTAAAGATATTAATCCATCTCTTCCTTCCAGTTATGGGTCAAATAACAGGACAGATTGGGTTCTATAGCCTTGGATGACAATGAGTCAACCGTAAAATGTAATGGCTACCTACTGTGAGATAATCTTCTGCCCAGTCAGTCATGTCGCTTTCGAGACATGATCGCCCAAGTGTATATCACGTATGGCACTTTACTGACTGACTAAATTTTTACGCATCAAAAGATTTTTTTTTATTTATTTATATGTCTTTTTCACACTTCTTAAATACGGAAGGTTACATGACTTATGTTTTTTAACACTTGAACTATACGTGTGGGCAGTAATTTACGAGTTTGCACAGTTACGTGTGCAACAGTTACGACTGTATTGTAAACCGATAGTTTACTATATATTTTCATAAATACGAAAGTTTTTATGCATGAATAACTATATGGGAGTGTGGGGAAGGTTAGTACAGATAGATGCTGGGCTAATCTTAGTAAAATGTTGATACAGGCTTAAAATATAGGAAAATATTTAAATAAATATTAATTCGCGTTTTTTCGAGTTTCGCAAAGGGATCTCGAGATACATTAACCAAACAGTCGAGGAAACATTATATATATATATATATATATATTCCACTTAAAATGGTTTAAAAATACATTCAACTCTGACGTTTTTACATCATTGTTTATGTCCTTTGTTGTTAAGTAAAGATTTTTCGAGACATCACTAATAATTTTTTTCCATTTTATCAGAAATTAACAGTTTGCTCCAGTAATTGAGTTCTTCTTAACACAATGAGTCTCGTTGGACTTCTTGGTAATGCTACGAATTTTCGATTGAGGAACATTTAAACGTTTGAAATTTCTTGTAAATTTATCACCTTCTTTGCAAGCATCAGCAGTCTTCATTCGAAGCTTCTTGTCAAGTTCAGCAGTTTCTGCCAGGGTTGCAGAACGAATGAGTTATCTCGAAAAGTGGTGTTCACATATTGTCTTTTTCATTAACTTTTAGAATTTTATAGAATAGGGTCAGTGGTCTATCACGAATTATTTAAATTAATACAGGATTAACTGTTTAGAGCAAGTTCAATAAAGACTCGCAAATATATGAATTTAATTAGAATATATACAAATATTCAGTGGAGGCGAATAATTCTGTCCAAAATGATATATATATATATATATATATATATATATATATATATAAACTTATTTATAAATGGAACTTTGTCTGTGTGTGTATGTGTGTGTGTGTGTGTGTGTCCGTTACCTATAGACTCTGAAATGGCGGACCGATTTTCGTGAAAATTTACACAGTTGTACTATAACCGTCTGCGGGTGTTCTTAGCTAGGTTTTGTGTCCAGGTACCCCTGATAAATATGGAAAATCGATAGTCGAAAAAATCAGGTTATAGAAGGAGTGATCCGATTTTAATCAAATTTTCTACACTCATTGACAAAAACATAAGAAATGATATTCAGAAGTTTCAAGGTTGCAGTTCTTACAATAATGCAGAAAATCGATAATATATATTATGTTTGTGTGTGTGTCTGTTTATCTGTCTGCATGTCCTTTATACAAATCCACAATTTTTATCCGATTCTCACCAAACTTCAAAATTTGACTTACATCCATTCATCTTTCTTTCAGTCTACGGTTTCGCTTTAACTGGAAACAACTATTGCTTTTTAGTCTTTCGTGCCAACGTACAAAGAGTCTGAGCTCCAGGACCATGGATTAGCTTTAAAGCTTTCATTACACCAGAGCAACGACGGGCTATACTACCTGTACAACATAATTCAAAGGAAAAATAAAAATTATTATTATTATTATGAAAAAAATATTTTTGTCCTGCTTGTCAGAATCTATTTTGCACATTTATAAATCTACCATTCGTCCATGTATTGAATACGGCTGCCTTATCCGGTCCGGTTATCTTGCTATTTGTCTCGGGTCTCTCGACAAAATCCAAAAGAAGAATCTGCAATTTAATCAATGCTGACTTGGCATCTTGGCTTCAATCATTTCCTACGAACGTGATGTGGTTTCTCTCTGTTTTCTCTACAAATATTTTCATAGTCATTTTTCTGTCGAGTTTTTTTTCTCTGGTGTCTCGACCGCATGAATTTAAGCGTGCTACTAGATTGGCATTTAGGTCCCACCCTTTTACCGATAAAATAGTTAAATGTAACCGCCTCTTCTTCTTTAACAGTTTCTTTACTCGCACTTCCTCTTTGTGGAACTCCCTTCCATTAACTGGCTTCCATGATAGTTGCAATCTCCAAAAATTTGAATTCAACCTTCTATCTTCCTGAATACACTCCATTTTTTATCCTTTCTTCGACACCTCTGTACCCAGTTTTTACTCTCAGTGTAGCACTCTGCGCAGTTGTGGTGGTCTCACCTTGCTTAGTGAAGAAATGGTTTAAAAAAAGTCTTATAATCTAATGCCGGGTCATAGCCAATGCCCTATGTTAAGCGAAGGATATGAATGTTTGTTGTTTCCACTTAATTAAACAAAAGCAAGATCACTAATATTCCAAATACTACTGCTGTTGCTGTTAACATTTGTTGTTTGTTAAAATTTCAAACACAGCAAATTAATATGACTGTCACTCAAACAGCAAGCACTTTCTGGGCCTAAGATCAATAATTTTCGCAATAGAGTTATGTTGTGTAGTTATGCTCCGATGGTATCAAGGCATTTCTATAGATGTTTTGGCATCGACTCAGAGGCTCCAATGACAAATGCCACACCCTTAGGCTGTTCTATCTTCATTCTCAATATTTTCCATCAATTCTTAGTAGATCACACTTTTCTCAACTTTACCTGCAATTACAGATCCCCAGGGCAAGTCAAATCTATCAACCGACACCCATGAGATTTTTTATGATCAATCTTATGTATTGATGGGTGTTCAATAACTCTAAGTCTAGATTATGAAGCCCCGTATGAGTTTTATATGCTCATTTTCCAATACAGTCTTCTACTAATGTTTGTAGAACTTGCCAAAGGTCTAGCTCCATAATTCCGTAAACGAATATCAATGTAAAATCCCCACATTATCATGGCGCCGATTGTATTATCTCTGCGTAAACGTACAGAAGGATGATGAGCATAGAATGAACCTAACACTGTGAGAATGGCAAAGTTTAAGAGAAAATAAGAACTTATACTTAACATCTAGAAACCACATTTGAGGGTTATTTTGTTTTTTTTTAAGGATGTAGAGCTTGGAGAATTTGATAATCATTGGACAGATTGAAGGAAAAAGAGGAAGAGAAAAACAGCAATATTAAACGAGATAGACAGAAAGACACGAAAACATTGAAAAAATATAGATAGATAGATAGATAGATAGATAGATATGAACAGACACAGGTAGATAGATAGATAAATAGATAGAGTAATGTCGAACAGACAGACAGACAGACAGATAGATAGATAGATAGATAGATAGATAGATAGATAGATATGAGCAGACTGAGATAGATAGATATGAGCAGACTGAGATAGATAGATAGATAGATAGATAGATAGATAGATAGATAGATAGATAGATGACCAGACGGAGAGACGGATATATATATATATATAGATAGATAGATAGATAGATAGATAGATAGATAGATAGATAGATAGATAGATAGATATGTTTCGATTTACGTCAGAATACATTTTTCTGCAGATTTTGGGGAATAAAGAAATACTGTTTTCAATTCATTATTTTTACTGTCATGTTTTTCCATTCATCACGATATTTCTTATACTCAGACAATCCATACTTCCTCGTCCATATGGGGAACAATCTCAGGCCCTTATTAAAATGACGAACTCTCATCGTATTCCCTTTTATTTTTGATTTCATCATCGTCATCACCTGTCGGTCAATTGAATAGAAGCCAATTATTTGTCTCATCGAATCTCTCGCCATCTGAACTGCCCGCCTATTTTTCGTCCCTTCTTATTTTTCGATCGTTAATTTTTACTTCTTTATCGAGTAGATTTATATGCGCCAATAAAAACGTTCCACGTCACACATTGTACATCAGGAAGGCGCCTTTCCTTCCTGCCAATCACTTTTACTGTCCAGGCGTCTGACATCATTCAAAAATCGATGGAAGCCCACCGCTATAATAATTAGTCTTTACACTTTTGCAAATACGGATGCAAATAATATTTGAGAAAGTGTCAGATTCATCAATAGCACTAATTGTGAAACACCTGTCAGGAGAAGAATTGTTAAAAAAAGAACTTTACCTTTAGTAATAGTTGCAAAATTAGGTACTGTATATCACTGAAGTGGTCATTAGAGTCGTTATCTTGTAGCAATGTCTAAGTATTTGTCGTGACAGAATCTAAATATTAACAGCTACTTATAGCAACGTGTCTGCTTTAAACTGTATCGAACAACAAATATTTTACAAGTATTCTAAAGGTATTAATTTGTTTCTTCCTTTCAGTTATGGGTTAAATAACAGGACAGATTGGATTCTATACCCTTGGCTGGCAACCAGTCTACCGCGGAAAGCAATGACAACCTACTTCGGGATAATCTTCTGCCCAGTCAGTCATGTCTTTTTCGAGACATGATCGCTCAAGCGTGTTTCACGTATGGCACTTAAATGACTGACAGTATAGTTAGAAAGACAAAGCTTCTACTGGGCATAAAGTGGGGGATCGGTTTTCTATTATCATGAAGTAATAAACTAATCCCCCACTAATTACTACTTATTAATATAATAATATAATCACCAGTCTACCGCAGAAAGCAATGGCAAACTACTTCAGGATAATCTTCTCCCCAGACAATCATGTCTTTTTCGAGACATGATCGCCCAAAGCGTGTATCACGTATGGCACTTAACTGACTGATTAAATCGTTGGAAAGACAATTAAAGCTTCTACAGGGCATAAAGTGAGGGGTCGGTTTTATATTGTCATGAAGTAATAAACGAGTCCCCCACTAATTACTACTTATTAATGTAATAATATAATTTACCAGTCTACCGCAGAAAGCAATAGCAACATACTGTGACATAATCTTCTGCCCAGTCAGTCATGTCATTTTCGCAACATGATCGCCCAAAGCGTGAATCACGAATGCCATTTAATTGACTGACTGAACAGTTGGAAAGACAATTAAAGCTTCTACTGGGCATAAAGTGGGGGATCATTTTTCTATAGTCATGATGTAATAAACTGATCCCTCACTAATTACTACTTATTAATATAATAATATAATTCACCAGTCTACCGCAGAAAGTAATGGCAATCTACTGTGAGATAATCTTCTGCCCAGTAAGTCATGTATCTTCGAGACATGATCGCCCAAAGCATGTATCACGTATGGTACTGAACTGACTGACTTAATATTTGGAAACATGATTAAAGCTTCTACTGGCATAAAGTGGGGGATCGGTTTTCTATTGTCATGAAGTAATAAACTAATCCCCCACTAATTACTGCTTATTAATATAATGATATAATTCACCAGTCTACCGAAGAAAGCAATGGCAACCTACTGCGGGATAATCTTCTGTCCAGTCATTCATGTCTCTTTCGAGACATGATCGCCCAAAGCGTGTATCACGTATGGCACTTAACTGACTGACTTAATATTTGGAAACATGATTAAAGCTTCTATTGGCATAAAGTGGGGGATCGGTTTTCTATTGTCATGAAGTAATAAACTAATCCCCCACTAATTGCTGCTTATTAATATAATGATATAATTCACCAGTCTACCGAAGAAAGCAATGGCAACCTACTGCGGGAAAATCTTCCTATTTCAGTTCATTTATATTTCTTTTATCGTTCTTTTATAATTATCGCATAGATATTTTGGATATTTTAATTTTTTTTTTTTTTTTTTGCAATAGTTATTTTATAGTTCTCTTTAATCCTCTTACTATTTTTGATAGTGCTGTCATAGTTCAATTCATAGTTCTTAAATTGTTCTTTGTAGTTCTCTAATAGAGGTGTTGTAATTGTTTTATAATTATCTTATAGTGCTTTGGGTGTGCGTTGTGGCGCAGTGGATATCAGCTCGGAACGAGAAATGTGGGAGCCGAGTTCGAATTCCAGCTAAATCCATTGCATTCACTTACGCGCATATACCCTTGGAAAAGGTATTAATCCGTCTCTTCTCTTCCAGTTATGGGTTAAATAACAGGACAGATTGGGTTCTATAGCCTTGGTCGGCAACCAGTCTACCGCAGAAAGCAATGGCAACCTACTGCGGGATAATCTTCTGCCCAGTCAGTCATGTCTCTTTCGAAACATGATCACCCAAGCGTGTATCACGTATGGCACCTAACTGACTGACTGAATAGATGGAAAGACAAATAAAGCTTCTATTTGGCAATCGACTGTGAGATAATCTTCTGCCCAGTAAGTCATGTATCTTCGAGACATGATCGCCCAAAGCGTGTATCACGTATGGCACTTAACTGACTGACTTAATATTTGGAAACATGATTAAAGCTTCTACTGGCATAAAGTGGAGGATTGGTTTTCTATTGTCATGAAGTAATAAACTAATCCCCCACTAATTAATTCTTATTAATATAATCATATAATTCACCAGTCTACCGCAGAATGCAATGGCAACCTACTGCGGGATAATCTTCTGCCCAGTCAGTCATGTCTCTTTCGAGACATGATCGCCGAAGCGTGTATCACGTATAGCACTTAAACTGACTAAACTGACTGACTATAGTTCTTTATGGTTGTTTCATAGTCATTATAGTTTTGTTATATTTTTTATAGGTCTCAAATAGTTCTTTTATAGTTTATTTATTCTTCTCTTATAGTTCCCTTAAAGTTATTCTATAAACCTGATAATTCTCTCATCGTTCTTTCATACTTCCCTCATTGTTCTTTAATAGTTCTTTTATACTTTTCTTATAGTTGATTATTAAAAAATCTCATAAATCTCTTATAACTCTTTTATAATTCTCTTATAGTTTTTTGTATCTGCTTAATACTTCTCTCATAATTCTCTTATATCGCTTATAGATTTCTAATGTTTGTTTTATAGTTGCTTTATAGTTGCTTTATAGTTTTTTGTAGTTCTCTTATGTTTTTATAGTTCTTTTATAGTTCTCTAATAGATATTTTCAAAGTTTCTAATAAGTTTCTCATAGTTCATTTATAGTTCTTATATAGATCTCTTATAGTGGTTCTATTATTATAATTCTTTTACCGTTCTTTTATAGTTCTCTTATAGATATTTTATAGTTGATTTATAGTTGTTTTATAGTTATTATAGATCTTCATTGTTCTGTTATAGTTTTTTATTGTTCTCGTATAGTTTTTTTATAGTTTTCATATATACTTTTTTAGTTCTTTATACGTATTTTATATTACTTTATAATTCGTTTATATTTCTCAAATAGTTATTTTATAGTTCGTTTATATCTAAACTTATTTATCAATGAAACTTTGTCTGTGTGTGTGTGTGTATCTGTTACGTATAGACTCCGAAACGGCTGAATCGATTTTCTTGAAAGTTTACACAGTTGTACTATAAGTGTCTGCGAGTGTTCTTAGCTAGGTTTTGTGTCGAGGTACCGCCGATAAATATGGAAAATCGATAATCGAAAAAATCGTGTGATAGAAGGAGTGGACCGATTTTAATCAAGTTTGATACACTCATAGACAAAGACATAAGAAACGATATTCAGAAGTTTCAAGGTCGCAGTTCTTACAATAGTTCGGAAAATCGATAATATATTAAAGGCAAGATCTTTGTGTGTGTGTTTGTTTATCTGCCTGTATGTCTGTATTTTTTTTCAGCTCTTTTATTTTATTTTTTGCTTCGGGTTTGGCTCTAAGTAAGTATAATTGTAGTTCCTAGTCTCAGCCATGATACCATTTACTCAGAGGACTTATTTAGCGTTCAAACTTCAGTTTACGACGAAAAGAACTTATTTGATATTGATACCAGGAAATCAAAATTTGACTTACATCCATTCATTTTTCTTTCAGTCTACGGTTTCGCTTTAACTGGAACCAACTATTGCTTTTTAGTCTTTCGTGCCAACGTCCAAAGTCTGAGCTCCAGGAACATGGATTAGTTTAAAAGCTTTCATTACACCCGAGCAACGCCAGGCTATACTGCTAGTTTCTCTTATAATTCTGTTACAATTTTCTATTGATTTTATCGTCCTCTCATAGTTCTTTAATTGTTCTCTTACAGTTTTCTCATAGTTTTTACAGATCTTATATAATATAATTCTTTTATAGTTCTCTCATATTTCTCTTAAAGTCGTTTCATACTTCTTATAGTTTTTAATATTTCTTCCTTAGACATCTTATAATTTTTTTAGAGTTCATATTATAATTGTTTTATGAGTAACTTATAGTTGTCTTATAGTCTCTTCGTTTGTTTTTTTTTATATTTCTTATTAACGTTTATATTTTTTCTATAGTTCTTTTATGGGTCTTTTATAGTTTTCTTAAAGTTATCTTATAGTCATTTTATAGTTGTTTTACAGCTATTTTATAACTTTCTTATAGTCTGTTTTATAGTTTTCTCATAGTTTTTTATAGTTATCTTTATAGTCGTTATATAAGTGTTTATTGTTCTTTTACACTTCTTATATAGTTTGCTCATAGTTCGTTTATAATTATCATATAATTATATTTAAACTGTTTTAGACATTTTATAGTTCTATTATAATTTTCTAATAGCAGTTTTATAATTCATTTTTCGTCATTTATATTTGTCATAGTTATTTTATAGTTATTGTATAGTTTTCCCATAGTTTTTTATAATATTCCTGTAGTTCTCCTATAATTTTTTATAATTCCCTCATAGTTCTTTTATAGTTCTTATATTTTGCTGTTATATTTTTCTCATATTTTTATAGGTCTTATTTTCTTTTATATTTATGTTATAGTTATTTTATAGTTCTCTCATAGACCTATTATCATTCTTTTATCTTTATCTTAAGATGTTCTATACTTTATATAGTTCGTTTATACACTAGTGGTCATAATTATTAGGCCAACGGAGTGTTTAAAAATGATGTATTTTATTCTATTTTTTAGTATTTATTGCCAAATGAAAATAAAATGGTTCTTTTGTTATTACATTGCAAAATGTTACAAGGTAAAGAGCGACAATATAACCATCGTACCCTGTAGATTTGATGTATATATATATATATATATATATATATATATATATATATATATATTGCATAGTGATGATCCACGTATACTGTCTTAATATGTATAGGAAAGAATATTAAAAAGTTTTGAATTTAAAAATGTATTTTTGGACAGTATTTGTTTATTTTTCTTATTTTATTTTATATTTCAGACCGCCCTCGGTCCTTCATCAGAAATAAATCTTGTAGATTTTATTATATATATATATATATATATATATATATATATATATATATATATACTAGTGATCATAATTATTAGGCCACCCGAGTTTTTGAAGGAAAATGTGCATTTTATATTATTTTCAGTATTTATTGCCAAGTGGATAATTCAAAATGAAAATAAAATGTTTCTTTTGTTATTATTAATTTGCAAAATGTTACAAGGCAAATAGCGACAATTTACCCGTCGCTCCTTGTAGATTATATATATATATATATATATATATATATATATATATATATATATACTACCGGCCATAATTATTAGACCTTCCCAGTGTTTTACAAAAATGAAATATTTTATACTATTTTTAGTAATTATTGCCAAGTCGATAATTCCAAATGAAAATAGAATGGTTCTTTTGTTATTAATACTTTGCAACATTTTACAAGGCCAATAGGACTATTTACTCATAGGACCCTGTAGATTATATATATATATATATATATATATATATATATATATATATACTACCGGCCATAATTATTAGACCATCCCATTGTTTACAAAAATGAAATATTTTATAACATTTTTAGTAATTATTGCCAAGTCGATAATTCCAAATAAAAATAGAATAGCTCTTTTGTTATTATTACTTTGCAACATTTTACAAGGCAAATATCAATAATTTACCCATCGCACTCTGTAGATTATATATATATATATATATATATATATATATATATATATATATATATATACTACCGGACATAGTTATTAGACCGTCCCAGTGTTTTACAAAAATGAAGTATTTTATACTATTTTTCGTATTTATTTCCAAGTGGATAATTCCAAATAAAAATACAATGTTTTTTTTTTGTTATTATTACTTTGCAAAAGTTTACAAGCAAATAGCGACAAGTTATGTTGTAAAACACACCAAACAAACAGCTTAAAATATCTATACACCAGTTGTAACCACTCATCCAGCAATAGGAGGAGAGATGTACCAGACGCTTACTAAACATGGAATTTTTTCGGACTCTTTTCTATTCGTGTATTAAAGCAGAAATACTCATTGTTTTGTTAAATGCAACGAAGTGATAAAAAACAGTTACTAGACGACATCTTGCTTGATGATATTATTGCTCAGAAAAAATTGACTTGTTGGCCTTCTGAACTGATGTTTCGGTTCCTTTCACAATTGCATTATACTTTTCCAGCTGATCTACGTTTGTTAGACATGCAATGTGTTTGCTGTAGGCTTTTATTAATGGTATGCAGATTTTTTTATGTCTACATATTACGAAATGGTGCTTGCTATCCATTATTAAAAACCACGATTCAATTTGAACTTGGATTCAGCTGCGTAACTTTGTTTTCAGTCTATTTTCTGATTCTAATACATCAATTCTGTCTTTTTACACACCATATCATAATATATATATATATATATATATATATATATATATATATATATACACGCTACCGGTCATAATAATTAGGCCACCCCATCTTTTTTAAAAATTATATATTTTATACAATTTTCAGTATTTATTGCCAAGTGGATAATTCCAAATGAAAATAGAATGGTTCTTTTGTTATTATTACTTTGCAAAATTTTATAAGGCAAAGAACGACAATTTACCCATCGCATCCTGTAAATTTGATATATATATATATTTATTATAAATTATATATTAGAACATGTACATAATTTTTTTTTATATATCCGCTACATATCGTACATTTGTTTCGACATTGAAACTTCAATGTCTCATCAGGCAGTATGGATAGGAATGGAAAGCCTCTTTTCTTATATTTGGTCAGTTGTGTATGGGATGTTGGTGGGGGTTAGTGATAGGGGAACAAGTCACGTGTAATGACCGTTAGAATTTTGAAGAGAGTGGTGTGGGTAGTTAAAATGGTTGATCAATGAGAGTCTTTGATTTCTAGACAGATTTAACATTAGCACTTAGAATGTAAGTTTTTATTATCTTGTGACTAGACTATATCCTTTGCATTTCTTAGAAGAGCCGGTAAGGGGTGAGATGCTTATTTTGTACAGAATTTTTTGTATTTAAGCAGAGTCTTTATAATTAATGCAAATTTGTATATTTAATCTTAATTTTGGATTTAGGAAATAGATTTTTCCTATTAAATTTTAAATTTTAATTAGATCACAGTTTGGAAACCGATTTTTTCTATCAAATTTTTATGTTTTAATTTCTTTTCTTATACTTAGTTGTGTGTGGGATGTTGACGGGGGGGGGGTTCAGTTTATACTATGTAGCAACGAATGTCACTAACGGCAATCAACTTCCGGCCAATTGTTTGACATTTCTATTTCTTTTACGTTTTCTACTGTCATCTGTCCCCCACCCCACTTTCTTCACTCCGTGCATTTTCTCGCTTCTTCCTTTTTGTTAAGCCAAGACGTCGCGTGACTCTTATGCGTATTTATCTATACTTCACCTTTCATCAAATTTTGGGTCTATTTCTCTCTGAGCCGTTATCATCGGCTCTTTCCTTTTAGCTCTTTATTTCTCTCTTGTCTTCCTCTTTGCTTTTTATTTCGACATTTTTATTTTTTATATATTTTTATTTTATTTTTATTTTCTCTGTATTTTCTACAGTAGCGGCCATAATATAAGAAACGAAAACAACAAAGACACAAATATGTGTATTACTTAAAAATTAATTCATGATTAGCAATGAAATTTTTACCGAATAAAGATTAGGGTGTAATGCCTAAATATTATACAAAGTTACAAACATTTACATAATAGTTTTTTTTTAATAAAGAATAAATGAAACAAAGGAAATAAGCTACTGGACAAAAGATGAGGAACGATGTTAATAATTTGCATAAACATTTAATTTATATTGTTAAAAACTCGTTAGAGCTTTTCGACAATCAGTAAAAGTTCGTTTATCATTAGGACTTTATTTTTTAGCAATATGGCAAATTCTAGACAAATACTCATTATTGCTATCAAGAAAAAAAGTTAATTTCATAAATTTCTATTGTTCATAGGTCTAAAAGTGTCGTTCATTGTGTAATTAGCAGGTGTAAAACCGATAAAATGTTAGTTGCAAAACCAAAAACCGGCAGACCTCTAAAATCATCGCAAAAAAAGATTGAGGAATTGTTAGAATATCTACAAAAAACCGTTTGAAACTGTCACATCAATTGCCTGTAAATTTAATTAAGTCACAGATAGTAAAATCTCAAGGAAAATGGTTGCTCGCAGATGGAAATGTGTCAAGAAAACCGTTACGTTTGATGGAGGCAGTGTGATGGTGTGGGGAATGATTTCATCTGCAGGAGTTGGCTCTATCATCCGCATACATGGCAATATTAATGCTGAGATTTACAAAAGGCTTCTTCAGCAGCATGTGGTACGAAGATTACACCATAATCTTTAAGAATCTCCTATTTTCATGCAGGACAATGCACCTTGCCACAAGGCTCACAAGGTGGCCAGCCCAGAGCCGTAGAACAGGTGAAATACTGTCTTCGTTAAGTTTGGCGGCGGCAGTGTGATGGTGTGGGGAATGATTTCATCTGCTGGAGTTGGATCTATCATTCGCGTACATGGCAATATTAATGCTGAGATTTACAAAAGGCTTCTTCAGCAGCATGTGGTACGAAGATTACACCATAATCTTTAAGAATCTCCTATTTTTATGCAGGACAAGGCTCAGAAGGTTATGTCTTTTTTTTGAAGAAGAAGGAATCGCCCTAATGAAGTGGCCAGCCCAGAGCGCCGACCTGAATCCAATAGAATATGTTTGGAAGATAATTGGAGAAAGGGCTCAGAAAAGAAACCCGAAAAACCAGGATCACCCATGGGAGTTATTGAAAGACGAATGGGAGGTAATTACTGGTGATTTTTGCAAGAAATTGATTACATCATGTGATCGAAGATGCAGAGAAGTCATTGAAAATAAGGGGATGTTTACCAAATATTAAATTTTGTTGATATTTTGTTCACAATCAAGTATTAACAAGATCGTTCCTTAACTTTTGTCCAGTAGCTTATTTCCTTTGTTCCATTTAGTCTTCATTAAAAAAAAACTATTATGTAAATTTCTGTAACATTGTATAATATTTATGCATCACAACCTAATCTTTATTCGGTAAAAATTTCATTGCTAACCATGTATTAATTTTTAAGTAATACACATATTTATGTCTTTGTTTTTTCCGTTCCTTATAATATGGCCGCTACTGTACGTGTTTTTTATTTTCCCTATCAAGCTCTTTATTTTCTATGTATCTCTCTTTCCTTTCTGTTTTACCCCCCCCCTTTTTTTCGATTTCCTTTTTTGTCTTCTATTCTTTTCTATCCTTATTTACTTAGTACAATTTCCAAAAAATAAAGAAGTGAATTTTTTATCTTCTTTTTCAAAAATAACTTTTAGCAAAAATTATTAACTATATGATGAGACATTGTTTTTTTCGATGTCGAAACAAAATGTACATTTTTGCAGTAAATTATAATTTACACATGTTCTTAACTATAACTTATAATAAACATATATATATATATATATATATATATATATATATATATATATAAATTCCGAAGATATCAATAAATTCCAAAAATTACATTTCGATTTCAAAAAGTTTTATTCTGGTTATAAACTGGCTATAAACTGCTTGATTTCTTGCTAAAAACTGTGTCTTCAAGAAAAAACTGTTTGTAGTTTCTGCATCTTCTTTTGGGCAGAAGATTATCCCGCAGTATGTTGCTATTGCTTTCTGTGGTAGACTGGTGAATTATATTATTATATTAATAAGTAGTAATTAGTGAGGGATTAGTTTATTACTTCATGACAATAGAAAACCGATCCCCTACTTTATGCCCAGTAGAAGCTTTAATTTCTTTCCAACTATTCAGTCGGTCAGTCAGTTAAGTGCCATACAGGATACATGCTTTGGGTGATCATGTCTCGAAAGAGATATGACTGGGCAAAAGTTTATGCCACCGTAGGTTGCCATTGCTTTCTGCGGTAGACTGGTTTCCAGCCAAGGCTATAGAACCCAATATGTTCGATTACTTAATCCATAACTGGAGGGAAAAGAAGGATTAATATCTTTTCCATAGGTATTTGTGCGTAAGTGAATGCAAGGAATTCAACTGGAATTCGAACTCGGCACCCCGTTTCGTCGTTCCGAGTCGATATCCACTGCACCACAATGCACATTCCACAGTGTGTGTATTACAATGCCGTATTTCTATTTCAAAAAGTTTGATTCTGGCTGAAAAGTTGCTTCAAGTTAAAGTATTTTATGCTAAAATCCGTCTCCAAGAAAATTTTGATTTTAGTTTCTGCATCTTCTTTTTAACAGCCTGTGTTTTTATCTTTAAAAAATGTCAGGATGCTTGCTGAAGCAATTGTTATTGGTCGAGACATCAGGGGAATATGGTGGGTGTAGCAATTCAGCGAGTCTGTAGTGTGTCATCCTGGCAACAAGTAGAGGCCGAGCATTAAAATGAAGAACAATAAGACCACTTCAGTTAACCCTTCCAGGTCTTATTTTGCTCAAGTGAATGGGCATTCCACCCAGTTGCTGGTCATAAACTTTGGCAGTGATGCTCTGTTTAGATTACACAAAGCTGACGTCAATGATAGCCCAAGAGGTGTTCACTATACTCTGTAGGTCAAATTTAGATTTCGGAAAGTGTTTAGGTGCTTCGTCTTGATCAAGCCACTGAGTTGATCATTTACGATTTCCATGAATGATTCATTTCTCATCATATATCACTATTCGGTCAACAAAATAGATCTTTTGAATTTCGCATATGCGACCTCATGTAACACTATGCTAGCATGGTCGGAACTGAAGAACTTATATTAGTTTGTTTTATTAATTTTTATAGATCGAAAAGAATCAATTGGAAAAAATTATTCTGTTCCAATATGAACAGAAAGAAAAAAAGAAGATTGTGAAGGACAGGAGAAATTTTTTTTACCCAGAATCAACCGGACGAGGTCATCGGATCAGGTGGCCATTTTTGACAGCGGAAACATGATGACTGAGAGAGGTTCAATTGTTATTCTCTACTACACAGCTGATATGTAACTGGAAGTGATTAGTGAAAAATAAAATAATTATTGTTTTTCTCCACTTTTCTAACAAACTCGTGCGGAATATAACCAAATAATGGAAAGCTAAAACCCATCTGCGGAATGTCAGAATAAGTTGTCACAAACGAGGAGAAGGGAATTTTGCGTATTCAGGCGTCGTTGACAAGTGCAACGGCTGAGTTGATTTGTAGCCGGAGAGAAAAGAACAATTGATTAATTATGAGAAATTGAGATTTCACTGAGAAAGGACCTGGAGGCACAAAGCTCCTGCCCAAAAGGAGTAAAGAGAAAATGGTCTCATTAGTTGAATAAAGAAAAAGAAGACAGAAAGACGTGACTCTGCCCCAAAGGTGAGAGCGAGAGTGATTTCATTGGCTGCCAGGGCCAGAAAGTAGATTTGCATAGACACCCAATGTCCGTTGTGCTCCGCATCAGTAAAATAGTGACAAGAAAAAATACAGAGCCTCGAGGGGGTGGCAAAGGCAGTTCTAGTCGGCTCTCTGCCCAGAGATGTAACGACGAAGATAGGCACCAAGCCATTAGGCGCCCATCATAGGGCTAGCTGCCCCCAGAGTGTTTTGTAGTTGAAATTGTTCATAGTAGTACTGTATGTATTTGAAATGTCCACAAAAGTTTAGAGTTTATGTTTCTGTAGCAGCGGATTGTAAAAGCTTTGTTCCTTCCTCTTTTTAGTTGGTCACGACAGGTTGAGAGAGAGAGAGAAGGCAAAACAAATAAAGGAGTGGTCCTTAACACGTGTGTCCATTTTGTTGTGTGTTGTCCTCTTTGGCGGCGTGGTGCGAAAATGTAGAGAGAAGATTGGACGAAGAGGTGGAATGGATATGTGGCGTGACCAGGTTAGCGTGACCGAGTTGGTTTGAGGTTTCTTCCTTACATCGTGGTGAGGTGTCAACTAACTGCTTCCTCTGAATGACTGACTTAAATATTGAATCTAGATCACGTAGGGTGGCTCCCAGAACGATTTTTTCTATAGCTGTGAAAAAACCGTTTCTCTGACGTATTTTGAATTTTGCGATTTGATGACCAATCAGGATCCAGAATATGATTTTCACGCTGACTTGTGAAAAATAGAGCTTTTTGCCGTTTGAATTATTTTGTACGTGTGCAAAATTTATTTTGTGTGTTTTAGGTGTTTGATGGATTATATAAGATTTGTATTATATTATTAACTAAAACTAATGATTACGATTTAACTCATAGCGGGAGGATAGTCCTTTACCAACGATTCATGACAGATTGGGGAAAAGGCAGCGGAAAACCACTCCATTATTCTTTCCAAGAATTCATGACAAATCACAGATAACAAAGAAAATGAATCTCTGGTTAAGACAACGGAAAACCGCACCACAATACTTTACAGGAAGTCATGAAAAACCATAAATAATAAAGAAAGTTAATTTATGAAAAAGGCAACGGGAAACTGCGCCAATGTCTTTCCTTAGATCATGAGATCAGGGGATAATAAAGGAAAGAAGTCTGTGAAAACGTTAATTAGAAGCCAATCCATTTTCTTTCACAATCAGTAATGAGAATTCACAGATTATAAAGAAAAAGAATCTGTGAAGGTCATGATCGCCAACGTCTTGAGGCTACATAACTTTAAAAGAAAAGTTTTGGGAAAAGTATTAATCCGTCTCTTCTCTCTAGTTATGGGTTAAATAACAGGACAGATTGGCTTTTATATCCTTGGCTGGCAACCAGTCTACCGCAGAAAGCAATGGCAACCTACTGTAGGATAACCTTCTGCCCAGGCAATCATGTCCCTTTTGAGACATGATCACCCAAAGCGTGTACTACGTATAGCACTTAAATGATTAATAACGGAGAGAAAGAGAGTGAGGTTTTCTGTAAGCACCTAGTGATAATCAAGAGATGCCTAGATAATTTTACAGACTGATTTCTTGCGTGGTATGTTCTGACATAATTAAGTGCGCCATTCTTCTGGCCTTATGTCAAGCGAACCTAATATTGGTAATTATCCTTTTACCATTTGAGGCCTAATGAAATTTTCCCTAATAAAAGATTCGATAATATTGAGTCAGTCTGAAATGCCAGCTTGCTAGTGATTTGGGAAGATAAGATCGCATTTTTCAGAATAATTGATAATTCTGTTTGACAGATTTCCTATTGGCTAAAGAAAATATCTTTGCTCGTGTTAAAGATGATCAGAGAAATAGGGAAGAAAAGAAAAAAGTAAGAAAAAAGGAACAAAAAGAAGAAGAAAGTAAAGAAGAAGAAGAAGAAAAAGAAGAAGTAAAAAAGAAAAAGAAGATGGAGATGAAGAAGAAAAAGAAGAAAAAAGAAGAAAAAGAAGAGAAAGAAAAAGAAAAAGAAGATAACGAAAACGAGAAAGAAGAAAAAGAAGAAGAAAAAAGAAGAAAAATGAAGAAAAAGAAGAAGAAGAAAAAGAAGACGAAGAAAAAGAAGAAGAAAAAAGAAGAAAAATAAGACATAGAAGAGAAAGAAAAAGAAAAAGAAGATAACGAAAACGAGAAAGAAGAAAAAGAAGAAGAAAAAAGAAGAAAAATGAAGAAAAAGAAGAAGAAGAAAAAGAAGAAAAAGCCAAAGAAGAAGAAAAAAGAAGAAAAAGAAAAAGAAGACGAAGAAAAAGAAGAAAAAAGCAAAAGAAGAAGAAAAAGAAGAAGTAGAAAAAGAAGATAGAGAAGAAGAAGAAAAAGAAGAGAAAGAAGAGAAAGCAAAAGAAAAAGAAGATAACGAAAACGAGAAAGAAGAAAAAGAAGAAGAAAAAAGAAGAAAAATGAAGAAAAAGAAGAAGAAGAAAAAGAAGACGAAGAAAAAGAAGAAAAAGCCAAAGAAGAAGAAAAAGAAGAAGAAAAAGAAAAAGAAGACGAAGAAAAAGAAGAAAAAAGCAAAAGAAAAAGAAAAAGAAGAAGAAGGTCGGACAGAAAAAAGAAAAATAAACATGATATTCATAAAAGAATAATATATAAAAGAGAAGCTACTGTAAAATGTAAATAAATGAATGAAAATATTGAAAAGAGAAGAAGTAGAAAAAGAACGATAATATAATGAGAAAAAAGGAGAGGAGGAAGATAAGAATAGAAAAATGCAAGTAAAAATAAATGCCACGTTTGACAGGGTTTGGCATGCTGGTCTTCTGCGCAAGCTACAGGGTTATGGTATAAATAGACGCTTGTTCGATCTAATCCAATCCTTCTTGATAAATCGTAAAATAAAGTTCGTATTAAACGTGCGTCATTATTAAACTGGCTAGTTAATTTTAACGCCTCCAAAACAAAGCTGCTATCCTTTAATGATCATAGACAAACTCTCATACCTCTAATCAATAAGGGTGAGGCTAGTCTCCCGGAAAGCAATAGATTGCACCTCCTCGTCCTCTTTGGCCTCATTTTCACAGCCGAGCTCAAGTGAAACGACTACATCGAATTTATAGCTACAGCTACGAAGGTCGGGTCACTATGTTGTGTAAGGAAGTTTTTTCGTCTGAATCCATCCTGCACATATACAAATCTACCATTTGTCGGTGCATTAAATACTGTTACCATATCTGGTCAGGGCGATCCTGCTGTTCATCTCAGGTTGGTCGACAAAATTCGAAGCAGCTCCACTTCAGCCACTTTCTCACCGTCGGGAAGCAAGTCACTTTTCGACAAATATTTTCACAAGTTCTTCTCTGACGAGCTTATCTCCCTGATGTCTAATTTACAAACATTTTCTCATTCTACTAAAATAGCAACTAGGTTCACTTTTTCACAATGAAAACTATCAAATGTAATCCTCTCTTCTACTCTGTAAGTTTCTTTTATCGTACTTTCAGTCTTTAAAACTCCCTTCTGTACAATTGCTTCGCTGATAGCTACAATCTCCAAGGTTTTAAGGACATTTTTTACCCTTTCCTCGATACGTCTTGTATCTTGTTCCTTTTTCATTAGGAACACAAAGGGCAATAGTAGTTGACAGATATATTCGGTCGTAGATTATATCAGTAGAGTGCAACAACAACAAAAATACAAGCCACAACCGGCTTAAAAGGTGATGGCCGGCATGGATATGATTGACAGATACATCTGACCATAGATAAAAGTCAACTGGAGACAATGGTGGTTGACAGATATATACGATTGTAAATGACGTCAACAGAGTCTCTCCTCTTTTATGTGCCTTGTCCTTTCAGGACGTAGGCAATCATGGTTTTCCACGTCTCCCTATCCGTGGTGGCTTTTTCTCCTGTTACACCATGCAAATCCGTTCTGTCATCCACCTGCTCAGGCCCTTCAAATATGTTATCAGCTTCTTTACTCTGTCTCTTTTCCCCTCTATCTGGCATGTTAGTATCAGGTTCTCCAAGCCCTCCTTCCTCATTGCATGTCCCAGGAACTTCAGTTGTCTCTTCCTGATGCTCAATATTAACTTCCTTTTGGTTTCCATCATTTCCAAAACCTCATCATTGCTCACATGCTCGGTCTATGATATTCACAGCATCCTTCTGTAGAACCACGTTTCAGCTGCTTCACGTTTTTTCTTTATCTTTGTTGATATTGTCAAACATTCACTGCCTTATTGAAGAACTGATATCACATAGCAATCTAGTACTCTCTTCTTTGTTTCTAGTGAAATTTTCCTGTGTCTTAATACTTTACTCAGCTTCTGGAAGGTGTCCTTCGCCACGCTAATTCGCCTTCGGATCTCTGCGTCGCACTTTCCGTCTTCTATTACAACACTTCCAAGATATTTAAATTTTTTTACCTGCTTGATTTTAATATTCACCACCTGTATTTGGCATTTTGGGTTACTCTTTTTGCTGACGACTATGCATTCGGTTTTCTTGCCGCTTATTTGTAGTTCTTTTTTGCCACTTTCTTCAGCTACCTTCTGTAGGAGGTCTTGTAGTTTCCTTTCCGTGTCTGTAATCAGCACTATATCGTCCGCGTATTGTATGTTGTTCAAATTGTGGACTCCGATGGCAAATCCTGGCATAACCTCTAAGTCCTCAAAATATTCTCACTGTACATGTTAAATAGATCCGGTGAAAAGTCAAATCCTTGTTGTTATGGGAAAACACACCTATTTCTCAGATAATGGACTCTCCCTCCTATATTAATAAGAGTTAACAGGAAGTTCTTGGGAAGTTCATAAGAGTTCTTTAGACTTCTACTGGAGTTCAGTAGAACTACTAGGCAGTTGATATTAGTCGGCAGTTAGCCAAATACTAAGGAGTCATCTTTCAGTAGAAGAATACCAAGTTTCTAACATTTTGGGTAAGTTAAGTCAATTAACAACCAACATAGCAGGATTATAACCTTCAGTGCAAAAATTACTCCACAACACTTGTCTTGCGTCCCTTTCTTTGTATATAGCAAGCAATAAAGAAAGAGTAATGTTCACATCACATGAGAAAAAAAGAAAGAAAGAAAGAAAGAAAGAAATAGAAGTTAACTGGTTATTGTTTTTCTTTCTTTCTTTTTATTTTTTGTAGATTTTTTTCAGAGGTATGATTTTGTCAGTTTTAATTCTGGCTTGAAATGGTCTTTTATGCTATTTTTCTCTTTTTCTTTCTTTTCTTCTCCAAGAAATGCCTAGTCAATTTGTTCGTCTTTCTCATTTTACATCTTTTTTTTTTGCTGATGTATATTTATCTATTTTATTTTCTAATTGATTTTCTCTGTGATATTTGAGTGCTAAAATTTTGTTAAAACTTTCTCGTTTTAAATAGCTTTTTTTTAAATTTTTTGTTTTGACTTTTTAAAAATTCCTGTTGTTAGATGGCTATTGATGCTTGCTTCTTGGGATTTAATTGTGTCTCTTTACCACTCAGTTTAATATATTAGGTCGTCTTTTAAATATTGCACGGACAAAATGTTCTGTTGATAGGTGATTCAACAGCTAAGAGAAGTTATTTTGAACATAAATTCGGAGAAATTAACTTAAAATCGATTGTTTTTTATTATTTTTTTCTGATAATTTTAATTGTATGTTGAATCTTTATTGGATATCTTTACTTTTATTAAGTTATGACTTGGTAATTTTATTTTTAATAGGACTAGCAGTATAGCCCGGTGTTGCTCAGGTGAAATGAAAGATTTAAAACTAATCCATGGTCCTGGAGCTCAGACTCTTTGGACGTTGGCACGAAAGACTAAAAAGTAATAGTTGTTTCCAGTTAAAGCGAAACCGTAGACTGAAAGAAAAATGAATGGATGTAAGTAAAATTTTGATTTCCTGGTATCGTTATCAAATAAGACATTTACGTCGTAAACTAAATTTTGAAGGCTAAATAAGTCCCCTGAGTAAATCATATCATGGCTGAGACTAAGAACTACAATTATACCTGCTTAGAGCCAAACCCGAAGCAAAAACTAAAATAAATAGGCTGAAAAAAATACAGACATACAGGCAGATAAACAGACACAAACATCTTGCCTTATATATATATATATATATAATCGTTTTTCTGCACTATTGTAAGAACTGGAACCTTGAAACTTCTGAATATCGTTTCTTATTTCTTTGTCTATGAATGTATCAAATTTGACTAAAATCGGATCACTGCTTCTATAACCCGATTTTTTCGATTATTGATTTTCGATATTTATCGGGGGTATCTCGACACAAAACCTAGCTAAGAACACTCGCTGACGCTTATAGTACAACTGTGTAAATTTTCAAAAAAATCGGTGCAGCCGTTTCGGAGTCTATAGGTAACGGACACACACAGAGACAAAGTTCCATTTATAAATAAGTTTAGATAGGCCCTCTCATTGCGCAGTCCATACTCCCTCACATGATGTAAACATGAGTAGAAGCTCATCCCATGTTTCCTGTTTAGGAAGGGTTTCAGGGTTCCTTTCCCCTTATCAAACCTTCATAGTGGTTCTGCCACGATGTATTTGTGATATGTGTATATGGTGACGTCTTTTCATACTGAGGGTACCGGGTGAGCAGTTGTCTGTTTGCTGATTCTCGACTAGTTAGTTAGGAGCCCGAACATTTGCGTAGCATCTAGAGAGGCAGTGCCATGTCGATCATGGATAGGTTTCTCTGTTACAGTCTACGCCAGTTCTTTTCCCGCACATGTTACATTTGACAGCCGAATGCTACTACTACCTTAGGCCTCTCCTGACGAAAATAACTCACCATTAATATATCCAAATATAAAAAAGTAAACCAACACAACAATAAATACCTAAAACTCCTCAATATTTCTTTTTCAACATTCTTGGTATTTGTACCAACAAACTTCTAAAAGTCCCCAGATTTTCTCGCACTCTGTTAAGCTTATTTAATCCTCTGAGTTCTCAATTCCTCTCTATTATTTTCTTAAAAAAGGTCTATAATGTCCACATGCACCATCTGGGAGTTTACGTCCGCCATTATCTCCCGTTTTCTAGGGATCTCTCTCTTAAATTACCAGATCATTCTTACAAGTGTCTCCGCCTCTCTCTACTAAACCCAATCAGCTATCTTCTTCTTCTCTACCGCTCCACTTCCTCTCATGATTGTTGCCTGCTAGACAGTATTTCTGACAATATAGACAAAACCATTTCTCTACAGCCGTTTATAAATATATTTGTTTTCAGTGACTAATACACATAATGCAAAGTGGATTAAACACTCTGTTACTAATCTGGCCATCATTCAAACCCTGAACTTCCAAATCTTATACAATAGTGACAAACTTCATCACGCGTTTCTCCAGTAACCCAGAAGGACTCGCTTCTTTTCTAGATCTTTTCTTTACTTCTAGAAAGTCTAATGCTAGACAAATTTTCCCGCTTAGCAACTCTGATGCGCGGTAGTGTCTATAAACATCTTCTTCCGCTCATCCACCAGTAAAGAACTTCCTACCAACAGGATATCTTCCTGTTATCAATGTGCAGATTGGCCCTAGTTCCGTGATTTCTTTTATGACGTCCCTTAGAACGAAGTTTTTAGTCTCCCTGTTCAAAAATTCGACTTCGTGGTCTCCTCCTTGGTAAAAGCCAGTATCGTTACTTTTACTCCAGCAAGGAAATTTCAAACTTAAAACTCGTTCATTTACTTGGTTTTCATCTTCATGTTCAGCCGCTATTTCCCACAGGTATCACTTCTTCCGGCTGTACCGGAGTGACATGTCTGATTACAACAGACGCTTCTTTGCCTCCGCTCGTAATGAATGCAATCGTGTCCTAAATGAAGCAAAGCTATTGTTTGTTGATAGAATGAAACAACTTATATCATCTCACAATTTTGGTTCTAGAAATTATTAACGGATCTGTAAGATTGTGCTGAACAACAGTAAACCCTCAATCTTTCCCCCGCTCAATCAATTCTAGTTCTCACATCGATATTAGACAAGGTTGAATAATTTGCTCAAAAATTCTCTTCCAACACAACTCTTGACTTGTCTGAAATATCCACGCCTGATTTTTTTTCGTAGAAAACAGGCTCTATTGAGTTATATGTTCTAAACTTGTATTGTACATCACATTAGACTCCTATAAGGCAGGTAGAAGTGTTAGAATCCCAGCCATGGCCCAAAAGAAATGTACCCTTGAGCTGACTAAAGTCCTCTCCAAGTTCTACATGCATTGCCTTCTTGCTTCATGCATTCCAGCTTGTTGGAATTCTTCATCTGTAGTTTCTATTTTTAATAACTCAAACAAGACCTCCTACAGAAGATAGATGAAGAAAGTGACAAAAAATGACTACAAATAAACGGAAAACCAAATGCATGGTCATCAGCAAAAAAAGCAACCAAAAATGCCAAATACAGGTAGGGAATACTAATGTCAAGCAGGTACAAAAATTTAAATACCTTGGAAGTGTTCTGACGGAAGACGGAAAGTGTGACACAGAGATCCGAAGGCGACTTGGGATGGCAAAGGAAGAATTCCAGAAGTTGAGTAAAGTATTAAGAAACACTTTTTCAACCGACCTGAAGTAAAAACGGCGAATATGCCTTGTGGTTCAGTGGATATCGACTCGGAACGACAAATTGGGGAGCCGAGTTCGAGTTCTAGTTTAATTCCTTGCATTCAATTACGCACAAATACCCTTAGGAAAAGTATTAATCCGTCTCTTCCCTCCAGTTATGGGTCAAATAACAGGACAGATTAGATTCTATAGCCTTGGCTGGCAACCGGTCTACGAAGAAATAAATGGCAACCTACTGTGGAATAATATTCTGCCCAGTCAGTCATGTCTCTTTCGAAACATGATCGCCCAAAGCGTGTATCACGTATGCCACTTAACTGACTGACTGAATATTTGGAAAGATAATTAAGGCTTATACTGGGCATAAACTGGGATTCGGTTTTCTATTGTTATGAAGTAATAAAATGATCCCTCACTAATTACTACTTATTAATATAATAATATAATTCACCAGTCTACAGCAGAAAGCAATGGCAACCTACTGCGGGATAATCTTTTGTCCATTCAGTCATGTTTAAAGTGGGGGATCGGTTTTCTATTGTTATGAAGTAATAAACTAATCCCCCACTAATTGCTACTTATTAATATATTCATATAATTCACCAGTCTACCGCAAAAAGCAATGGCAACCTACTGCGGGATAATCTTCTGCTCAGTCAGTCAGGTCTCTTTCGAGACATGATCGCCCAAGCGTGTATCACGTATGGCACTTAACTGACTGACTGAAGTAAAACGGTTGCATCAAATAAATAGCTAGAAAATTTGGGTCATTGTATAGCGCTTGAAATTTTTTCTCTTCAGAACCTATCTTGCACATTTATAAATCTACCATTCGTCCGCGCATTGAATACTGTTGCCATATCTGGTCGGGTTAACCTGATGTTCATCTCGAGTTTCTTTACAGCATGCAAAAAAGGATCCACAAATTAATTTACTATGATGTGGACATCTCGACTTGAATTACGTTCTCACCGCCATGACGTGGTTTCTCGCTGTCTTTTCCACAAATATTTTCAAGGCAAATCGTCTGACGAGCGATATTCCTTGATGCCCCGTCTACATGAATTTAAGCGTGCAAATAGATTGTCATTTAGTTCCCACTCTTTTACTATTGAAATAAATAAATGTAGCCACGACATCCCTTCTGTTTACTTGCTTTCCTGATAGCTTCAATCTCCGAAAATTTGAATGCATCACAAGTTGCTATCATCTGTTTTCTTGATATTCTTTTCTTAATTTCGCCTCTACTTTTTTTCTCTCTCAGTGTAACCCACTGTGTACCAGTAAAATGATTAAAAACTGGAATGTAACAAGATGTCAACAACGTAGGATAAAAGAATTAGAGAAAGAACGAGAATAGAATGAGAAAGACTAGAAAAATGTAATTACAAATAAATGCCACGGTTTGTATTCATTCATTGCTCTTAATAAGAACGGCGAAGCAGGAGCTGTTGCCCTGGATTTCTCGAAGGCGTTCGAAAGGGTTTGACATAATGTCGTTTACTGATGTCACTAAAGCTTCTCTTAGTGTGTTCTATTTCAAGATTCCGATTTCATTTTTGTCCATCGTATCTTATTTTCACAGTTTTTTTATTTTCATAAATTTCATATATTTTCCTTCAGGCTCGGATCATTCAGGAGTCTGTTGTATTAATATTTGTTGTATTAAAATTATGTCCATATCCTTTTCTTAATTCCACCCCTACCTAGTTTTTTTTCTCTCGGTGTATCCCACTGTGTACTAGTCAGTCAGTCAGTCAGTTGAGTGCCATACGTGATACACGTTTTGGAGATCATGTCTCGACAGAGACTTGACTGACTGGCAGAAGATTATCCCGCAGTAGGTTGCCTTTGCTTTCTACGGTAGACTGGTTGCCGACCAAGGCTATAGAACCCAATCTATCCTGTTATTTAACCCATAACTGGAAGGAATAGGCGGATTAATACCTTTCCCAAGGGTATTTGCGCGTCAGTGAATGCAATGAATTCAGCTGGAATTCGAACACGCCTCCCCGATTTCTCGTTTCGAGCCGATATCCAATGCACCACAATGCACATAACTGGAATATAACAAGATGTCAACAACGTACGATAAAATCTACTTTCTTTTATGCGCAGATCATGGCCGCCCACATCTTCCTCTCCCTTATAGCTAGGATAAAAGAATTGGAAAAAAGAACGAGAATAGAATTGGGAAGAAGGGGAGGAGGAAGATAAAAAGAGAAAATGTAATTAAAAATAAATGCCACGGTTGTCTTTATTCTGTTAAGTTTGCTCTTGATAATTATGGCAAAGCTGGAGCTGTTGCCCTGGATGTATCGAAAGCGTTCGACAGGGTTTGGCATAATGTCCTTTGCTGATGTCACTAAAGCTTCTCTTAGTGTGTTCTATTTCGAGATTCCGTTTTCATTTTTGTCCATCGTATCTTATTTTCAAAATTTTCATATATTTTCCTTCATGCTCGGGTCATTCAGGAGTTAGTTGTATTAATATTTGTTGTATTAAAATTATGTTTCGTGCGTTGTGGTACAGTGGATATCGGCTAGGGACGAGAAACTGGGGAGCCGAGTTCGAATTCCAGTTGAATCTATTGTATTCACTTACGCGCAAATACCCTTAGGAAAGGTTTTAATCCGTCTCTTCCTTCCAGTTATGGGGTAAATAACAGGACAGATTGGGTTCTATAGCCTTGGCCGACAACCAGTCTACCGCAGAAAGCCATGGCAACATACTGCGGGATAATCTTCTGCCCAGTCAGTCATGTCTCTTGCGAAACATGATCACCCAAGAGCGTATCACGTATGGCACTTAACTGACTGACTGAACATATTTAGAAACATAATTAAGGTTACTGCTGGACATAAAGTGGGGGATTGGTTTTCTATTGTTATGAAGTAATAAACTGATCCCCCACTAATTACTACTTATTAATATAATACATTTCTTCTCCCTCTCGCCATAAGTCAAATGAGAGGACAGATTGGGTTCTATAGCCTTGGTCGGCGACCAGTCTACCGCAGAAAGCAATGGCAACCTACTGCGGGATAATCTTCTGCCCAGTCAGTCATGTCTATTTCGAGACATGATCGCATAAAGCATGTATCACGTATGGCACTTAACTGACTGACTGAATAGTTGAAAACGACAAATCTTTTGCTAGGCATAAAGTGGGGGATCGGTTTTCTATTGTCATGAAGTAATAAACTAATCCCCCACTAATTACTACTTATTAATATAATAATATAATTCACCAGTCTACCGCAGAAAGCAATGGCAACCTACTGCGGGATAATCTTTTGCCCAGTCAGTTATGTCTCTTTCGGGATATGATCGCCCAAGCGTATGGCACTTAACTGACTGACTGACGATAATCGTCTTGGTTGTTTTCAGGACCAGGTGTTGAACCCTTACCTGGACCCACGACGTGCAACACTGGACCGTTTTTCTCGGCGGTTGTTGCGGTTTTATAGTCCGCGTTTGTCAAATAATTTCCCTTCCTTTTCTTTGCCTTACAGAATAACAAGAGAGAAGGAAATATTATCAGCATCACATGATAAAGAAATAATGAAATCAAAAATAAAATGGAGTAAATGGGAAACTAAAAAGATATCAACAATGGAGGACAAAATAGCAAGATAGAAAAAAGTGGTAATGTCAGCATCTCACGAGAAAGAAAAGAAGAAAAGAAAAAAGAAAGCAAAGAGAGAAGGAAGGAAGGAAGGAAAAGAAAAAAAAGGAAGAAAGAAAGAATAAAGTTATAAACAATGCAGTAGAAAAGAAAGCAGCAAAAAAAAAAAAAAAAAGAATGACGGGTGAATGATATTAACATCCGTTGATGAAAAACAACGAAGAAAGAATAATGTCAGTGTAACATATTAAAGGGAGAAAGAAAGAAAATAAAGAAGAATTAATTAATACCAGTATCACAAAAGAAAGAAAGAAAGAAAGAAAGAAGGAAGGAAGGAAGGAAGGAAGGAAGGAAGGAAGGAAGGAAAGAAAGAAAGAAAGAAAAAGAAAGAAAGAAAGAAAGAAAGAAAATAAAAAAGAAAGAAAGAAAGAAAGAAAGAAAAAGGGAAAGAAAAAAGAAAGAAAGAAAGAAAGAAGGATGGAAGAAAATAAAAAGGAAGGAAGGAAGGAAGGAAGGAAGGAAGGAAGGAAGGAAGGAAGGAAAAGAAAAAACAAAAAAGGAGAAAAGAAAAAGAAAAAAGAAAGAAAGAAAGAAAGGAAGAAGGATGGAAGAAAATAAAAAAGAAAGAAGTAAGGATGGAAGGAAGGAAGGAAAGAAAGAAAGAAAGAAAGAAGGAAGGATGGAAGAAAATAAAAAAGGAAGGAAGGAAGAAAGAAGGAAGGAAGGAAGGAAGGAAGGAAGAAAAGAAAGAAAAAACAAAAAAGGAGAAAAGAAAAAAGAAAAAAGAAAGAAAGAAAGGAAGAAGGATGGAAGAAAATAAAAAAGAATGAAGTAAGGAAGGAAGGAAGGAAGGAAGGACGGAAGGAAGGAAGGAAGGAAGAAAAGGAAGGTTATACCATTACAGTACAAATAAACAAGATATTTATTAAGAAAAGACGATGAAGACCGGAAATAATTTATATATCAGACTTTTCCAGGTGAACCATATGCAGCAATACAACCACTTGAATGTCGGGCGTTGTATTAAAATCATTGGGCAACGTTCGATCGCATTCCGTCGTCATCGGTTGGATTCTTCAGATTTCCTCCTATTATTCACCAAGACTAGAAAAAGAAGTAGTAATAGTGAACGCAATATCAATTTTCAGGAGCTACCGTGGACATGGCAAAGAGGACTGCTACTGGGCACAGTATTACGATGCGAGTAAATTTAATAGAAGTCTATTAATGTGGACAGAAATGCCAACAGTAGTGGCCACGTTTTGTTCAACTGGGAAAACTTCACGCGGCGTTAATGTTTTGCGTAGATCTTTTAAAATCGAATGCTGCCGTAGCAGCAACAACAAGGGTAAAAAGAAGAATATTAATAATAAATAAGATGATATATAATAGAATAAGAATAATTATAAGATAACTAGCAGTATAGCCCGGCGTTGTTCGGGTGTAATGAAAGCTTTAAAACTAATCCATGCTCAGACTCTTTCGACGTTGGCATGAAAAACTAAAAACAATATTTATTTCCAGTTAAAACGAAACCGTAGACTAAAAGAAAAATGAATGGATATAAGTCAAATTTTGATTTCCTGGTATCGATATCAAATAAGTTTTTTCGTCGTAAACTGAATTTTGTAAACTAAATAAGTCCTCTGGGTAAATTGTATCATGGCTGAGACTAAGAACTAAAATTATATCTACTTAGAGCCAAACCCGAAGCCAAAACTAAAATAAAAGGGCTGAAAAAAATACAGATATACAGGCAGATAAACAGACACACACAAACATCTTGCCTTTTAAATATATTATAATCGATTTTCTGCATTATTGTAAGAACTGCAACCTTGAACCTTCTGAATATCGTTTCTTATGTCTATATCTATGAGTGTATCAAATTTGATTAAAATCGGACCACTCCTTCTATCACCCGATTTTTTGGATTATCGATATTTATCGGGGGTACCTCGACACAAAACCTAGCTAAGAACACTCGCGGACGCTTATAGTACAACTGTGTAAATTTTCAAGAAAATCGGTTCAGCCATTTTGGAGTGTATAGGTTGCGGACACCCCCCCCCACACACATACACACATGCACACACACAGACAAAGTTCCATTTATAAATAAGTTTAAATAGATGAATAACAATAAAAAGAATATGAATTATTACAAGTATAAAAATATTAATAAGAAAAATATTATTAATAATAATAAGCATAATATTAATATAAGTGTCATTCAATAAATAAGGTGAGATTTTCGGTATAAGGACTTCTAATACAGATAAAAGCTTCCGTATTCCTTCAGCTTAAATATCTTTGGACTGATGTCTCAGCCAGTCGCTCACAGCACGTTTGACTATATCGTCACTTTCAAACTTTGTGCCTCTCAGGAACGCTTTCAAGGGACCAAACAGGTGAAAGGCAAGGTCTGGGCTGTACAGGGGGTGAGAGAGCAGTTGTCAGTCCAGCACGACCCTCTTCTGTTTGTTCTCTGCAGTAAGCATCTTTGGCACCCACTGGCAGCTGACCTTCGAGTAGGCAATGTCATCATGGACAATTTTGTGTGCAGTTCCAACAGCTAGGCTCAAAGTCTTTGCAATGTCATCCACTGTCACCCTTCTTTAAGACTGAATGAGGTCTCTGGAGACCTCACTTCTGTAGGCCTCCTAGGCCTGTCTTCATCCCTAAAACTGCTCCATCTTTCTTTAAACAATTTAGTCCACTTGTAGACATGTTTTGACTGAAACATGTGGCACCATACACAGTTGACATTCTCCTATGAATTTCAACCGGTTTGCACCCTTCAGCAACCAAAAACTTGATAACTGACCCCTGTTCAATACTGAAGCATGCTTTTTGGTCGGCCATCTTTGTTAATCTTCAAAACTCTCAAAGTTTTTTTTTCAATCTGCCAAAAAAAAAAATAAAATAAACAAAAATAAACACCTTTAAAAAGGCAAAGTCTTTTCACTAGGAACTTTCGGCAAATATTGTATATAATAATGTGGATCCAAAATGCAGGTTCTATAATAAATGCCAAGAAACAATAGACCATCTAATCTCAGGATGTTCTGTACTTGTCCCAAATGAATATGAAAATCGTCACGATAGAGTGGGCAATATTTGCACTGGACAATATACAAACACTATGAGAAATATATAAACAAACACTTGTATGGACATCAACCAGCTCCAGTTATAGAAATAGAAGATGTCAACATTCTATGGGATTACGCCATCTACACAGACAGAAAAATTGAAGCAAATAGGCTGAACATTATTGTTAAAAACCAAAAAGAAAAACTTGCCTATTAATTGACATGGCTTGTCCTGCGGATTGTATACCAACCATGGAAGTTGAAAAACTATCAAAACATAAAAACCTGGAAATTGAAATAGAAAAAATGTGGAAATTGAAAACATGAAACGTACCAGTGATAGTAGGTACACTTGGAATGTTAAAAATGGAACAAAACAGCTCATTGAAAAAAATCCCTAGAAACCGCAACTTAAGTGATATACATAAAAATTGTATTGATAAAAACAGCCAGTACACTAAGGGAAACTTTGTCTATGTAACTCTAAGGATGTTATGGGAGATAGAAAAAAACATGAAATGTAGCCATAAAACCACAACCTGTCTTAGGTATTTCCGTAGACTTGGTAGGTCGTGCGACCATAGCAGATATAAAATTATAATGAAAAATGAAATAATAATAATAAGAAGAAGAAGAAGAAGAAGATGATGATGATGAAGAAGAAAAGATGAAATATTTATATCACTAATTATATAACTTCGATAGAATTTATATGAAAAAGATGGATGCTGAATTATTGATGATTGCATCGACTTCTCACCAAAACATAAAGTAAGAAATGACTGACTACAAGAGCAAACATAATACCACGGTAAATAATGGATTAGAAAACTAAAAAAAAAATTAAAAATGGACATGTCGTGCACAGGAACTTAAAAAATAAAAGCAGGTCCCTATTAATAAGAGCTTAGAATAAACATATTATACGGGTAGGTGTGGGTGTGTAGCATAAGCGTTATCGGGGTGGCGAAATGGATCAACGAAGCAGAGTTAAAATTTTTGCCTCGTCTTCTGCGTTCACTTTCGCACAAATCCATGTTTCTCTCATAGTTTTCAAGTAGTTATTGGCTAAATATACACTTGTGACCATAATAATTAGGCCATACCAGTTTTTAAGTAAAGATGATGTATTTCATACTATTTTTAGTATTCGTTGCCAAGTGGATAATTCTAAATGAAAATAGAATGGTTCTTTTTTTATTATTACTTTGTAAAATTTTATAAAGCAGCCAGGAAGCCCTTGCTTCGGCCAGCCAATAAGAAGAAGAGACTAGTATGGGGAAGAGAGCACAAAAACTGGACACCTGAAAAGTTCATTTGATGCACATGTTATTGTGCAGTATTAACAAAAGAACCATTCTGTTTTCATTTAGAATGATCCACTTGGCAATAAATACTAAAAATAGTATGAAATACATCATTCTTCTTTTTAAAAACTGTTGTCGCCTAATGGTTATGGTCGGTAGTTTATATATATATATATATATAGCAATATGATGCGATGGGTGTATTGTCGCTATTTGCGTTGTTAAATATTGCAAAGTAATAATAAAAGAACCATTCTATTTTCATTTAGAATGATCCACTTGGCAATAAATACTAAAAATAGTATGAAATGCATAATTTCTTTTAAAAAAACTGGAGTGACCTAATATATTATGGCCGGTAGTGTATATGTATATATGTATATTATGGCCGGTAGTTTTAAAAAGTGGCTTATATGCAAAAACATACGGCATGAAAATATTTTTTTTGAAAAAGTTAGACAAAAATATTGTTGTGGATCTTCATTGCCAATTTGTTGTGGAGTGGTTGTGGAGAAATTTCGCAGTGAAAGTTGTAGTGACCGGTTTGTGCCGGAAGTCAGTCAGTTAAGTGCCATACGTGAAACATGCTTGGGTGATCATGTCTCGAAAGAGACATGACTGACTGGGCAGAAGATTATCCCGCAGTGGGCTGCCATTGGTTTCTGCGGTAGACTGGCTGCCAGCCAAGGCTATAGAACCCAATCTATCCTGTTATTTAACCCATAACTGGAAGGAAGGGACGGATTAATACCTTTCCCAAGGGTATTTGCGCGTAAGTGAATGCAATGAATTCAGCTGGAATTCGAACTTGGCTCCCCAATTTCGTGACTCGGATTAGATAGATATAGGATAGGTACGGAAGATCAAACTGAGCCCCCCCCCCCAAACCGGCCTTGTGCCACAATTGTATAATATACAATAAATAAAGAGAAGCTCTTGGGAATAAAGCGGCCTCTTTGTTTTGTGGGTTGTTTGGGTTCAACTAACATAATGATTTCTGTCTATATTTTTTGCTTAAAAATTTTTTGTTTTGGAAATTTATGTCATGCCTTTCCTCACATATCATTTTCATGATTTATTTTTAAATAATTTTTTGTATTTATTATTTATAATATAATGTTTATGCTCATTTTGGGTATTTTAGGTCCCTGGTACGCTTGAGGTATCTTGGTGTATGAAGGATTAAATGTTGATGCTTGTGGTGGATGAGAAAATTGTAAAGTATGTTTGGGTCGTGAGTCGGATTAGCTAGGTATGGAATAGGTACTGAAGACCAACCTGAGTTTTTTGCCCCCTCCCAATCGACCTTGTGTGACAATTGTATTATATAAAATAAATAAAAAGAAGTTCTTGGGAAGTTCATAGGAGTTCTTAGAAGTTCTAGAGAGTTCTTTAGAGTTCTATTAGAGTTCAGTAGAACTACTAAGGCAGTTGATATTAGTCGGCAGTGAGCCGAATACTAAGGAGTCAGCTTACAGTGGAAGAGTACCAAGTCCCTTATATTTTGGGTGCGTTAAATCGATCAGCAACCGACATAGTAGGATTATAACTTTCAGTGCGAAAACTAATCCACAACAGTATATCAAAGAACAAATTTTGGTATATAAAATTAAGATCCGTATGTATCGAGAGATTTTTTTTTCTGAACAACCTCAGCAAGATTACTAAAAAACAAAAAGAAAAAACTCACTTTCGTCATCATTTGGCATTTAGAAAAGGACACATAAAATGAATTTCAACAATGGCAGTCATTTGCTCAGGTTTTGATGTGGCATCGATACGTAGAAAACAGCAGGTAGGAAAGTCATTTTAAAATAGAAAGATCTTGCCATTTTCTCGCAACTTTGTATCGATTCCTTGCCTTAGGTTAGATCTTCTTGAAAACCTATTCGAACGCACAAGCATGAGGTCTTACCACGCTCGGTTATTTATTTTAATGATCTTAAATCTATCATTTCATCAAAGACACAATCCAATAAGCGATCCGAAACTTTCATCAAAAAAAATTCCTGCAATTGCTGGCGGTATTCTATATATATATACATATATATATATATAGTGTATCGAGGCAGCAGATAATTTTTTAAACATATACTCTTAAATATAAGAGACAATGAATGTCTATTATGTTTAATCATGAACCGTTCAAAACATCGTATTTTCGCTTTAATTTCAGTTGAAAATAAAGACAAAAATTCTCCAACATTTGGATAATTTTTTATGAAGTTGGTTCTAAGCTTTCGGCTCACAGGAATCATCTTAAGAGAGGTTACAAGGACGTTAACATAAAAACATCCACCTTCAAAGACGATTTTATCTTGTGTTGACATAAAACTTTGCTAAGCAACGATAAGAGTTACCAAATACCAGACGCAGTTCGTAAATTTGTAATGCGGTTCTATGATGTCAAACCGCGGGAGAGCTCGAAATGTTAACAGAACCATATATTTAAATGCAATGTAATGTGTTATGACCAGATTTAAACGTAATTTTATTAAGTGTGGATTTAGTTGTGTGCTTGTAGGATTATTAGAGACAATTGATCTCATAGTCTCTAATAACCCTACAAGCACACAACTAAATCCTCTACAGAAAACCAATGTAAGGCATCAATTTACGTGCCTGCTCAGAGATTGTATCACTGGTACTAATAATAAACCCACTATATATATTGGTTTTACTACAACCACGCTCTCCCGTAGACTCACCTGTCACCTTTCTGATCAGAGTACAATTAAACAACATTTCTTAGAAAAACATAGACATGTAGGTAATATCAGACAGATTTTAGTCAACAATACAATAATCCTCACTCATACACACAGTAAAAAGAACCTTCAGATATTGGAGGCAATCTACATTAAATCCAAACAACCCACACTTAATAAAATCACGTTTAAATCTGGTCATAACACATTAGCGTTTGCTAATGATATCAACTATGAAAACAACTACAATGTGTGTCCGTGTTTGAAAAAAATATTCCTATATCTCTAGAAAAACGCGTACAGTATAATAATTCCTATATTGCCTTGAAGTCCTTTAAAGAAAACAAAGCGTAGGCTACGTACAATTTTTCCACTGGTCTCTTTTATTCATTTATTATAAAAACAGACAGAAACGCATACACAGATAAAGAGCGAAATGATAAACAGATAGACAGACAGACAGACAGACAGATAGATAGATAGATAGATAGATAGATAGATAGATAGATAGATAGATAGATAGATATGAACAGATAGATAGATAGATAGATAGATAGATAGATAGATAGATATGAATAAAATGAGATAGATAGATAGATAGATAGATAGATAGATATATAGATAGATATGAACAGACATAGATAGATAGATAGATAGATAGATAGATAGATAGATAGATAGATAATCAGGTTTGCATCAAAATATCTAAATCTACAAAACATTTTTTCGTTATTGAGCATGAAACGCCGTACATTCGTCAATTGGTTGAATATGCAAAGACAAGCCGATGTTGATCTTTCGTAAAAAATCGTCTTTAAGGATAAAGCCTATTTTCATTTTGATGAATTCGTTAATAAGTGGAACAGTCGCATTTGGGCTGATGGAAATTCAAAGCAGATTATTGAAAAGTCACTGTATTCACAAAAAGTCACTGACTGATGTGCATGTTTTGCGAGCGGATTCATTTCATCGGATTTCTTTGACGTGAATTCTGTTACAGTGACAGGCGAACGATACCGTGCCATGATAACCAGCTTTTTATGACCTGAACTGATGTTGAAGATTTGTGGCTTCAACAGGACGTTACCACATGCCACACAGCCAATGCAACAATACATTATTGAATGAGAAGTTACCAGGTCGCATCATTTTCCGAAACAGCCAGTTGGCTACAGCGTCTCAAAAGTAAGGTTTATTCCGACAAAAAAAACAACAAAAAACAACATTTCCACAGCTAAGGCATGAGATAAGTTATAATTGCGAGATCGAAAAACTATGCAGAGACGTCATCAAACATCTTGACCATCAAGTGGAGGTGTGCCGCAAGCCTTAATAATTGTGTTGTGGTGCAATGGATATCGATTCGGAACGAGAAATCGGGGAGCTGAGTTCGAATTCCAGTTGAATTCCTTGCATTCATTTACGCGCAAATACCCTTGGGAAAGGTATTAATCCGTCTCTTTCCTCCAGTTATGGGTTAAATAATACGACAAATTGGGTTCTATAGCCTTGGCTAGCAACCAGTCTACCGCAGAAAGCAATGACAACCTGCTGTTGTATAATCTTCTGCCCAGTCAGTCATGTCTCTTTCGGGACATGATCGCCCCAGCGGGCATCACGTATGGCACTTATGATCACTGAGGTATACCATTCTTATTCCTCGTACGATTCATTTTTTGTTGTCAGGAGTTATCTCCCTTTAACCGGACGCTCTAACCTACTTGTTCAACACTGCTATGGCTTAATATTGAATTCACAACTCTTTGGGTCAAGTCACTGGAAATAACCAGCGTCTAAACGACTGGGCTATGTGTCCTTAAGTTCCATGATTCATGACTACCAAAAGAGGCTTCGCACAAGAATGAGAATGATATACCCCATTGATCGAAATATAAAACCTTTATTACAATCACTGGGGTATATGAACTTCAATCCTTGCGTAATAGTGCCTCTTTTTTTAATAATGAGTTATCTCCCTCTAAATCTGGAAGTTACTTGTTCACCACTACTGTAGCCTGGTACTGAACTTACAACATTTTGGGTGAAGTCACAGGAACTAACCAACGTCTATATACACTAGGACATGTGTCCTTAAGGGTTAGAGGGAGATAACTCTTGACTACCAGAAGAGGCACTAGTATGCAAGGAATGGAGTTCATATACCCCAGTGATCGTAATGAAGGGTTCGGTTCGAAATTTCTAGCACCTGAAGAAGGTCGGAGCGTACAACGGCCGAAACGTCGTACAAATGGCAACAAAGATCTACAGGGTCTATTGATCTCAAAAGTTAATTATGACGTAACTTTTAACTAATACAAGTTTTAATTTGTAAAATCGCCAGGATTTAATTAAAAACATCTTATTAATCACTTCGCCAAAAGCAAAGCAAGAAAGCAGAGCTAAATTCGAGAAAATACGAGAAAAAATTCTTCATGTGAGGTGTCCCTTCAGGACATAGGCGATCATGGGTTTCCACTTTGAGATTTCCACATTTCATATCTCTCCATTATTTTTGTTTATCTATATAAATGCGCATGTCTGTTGGTGTGTGTCCAGACATGGTCTATTGAACTCAAAAGTTAATTATGACCTCACTTTTAACTAATACAAGTTTTAATTTGTAAAATCGCCAGGATTTCTTTGTATAATCATATCGCCCCAAGCAAGGCAGTTTACTGCCACCCTTTTGCAAGGGGTTACATAGGTGGAAAGTCATGAGAACAACTGACGGGTTATAGGGGGTGTCAAGAAGTGGTTTAGAGAACGATGATAATACTGATGAGAATAGAGTTGATGGAGAAAGGAGCATGAGAGAGAGAATGCAGGTTAGTGAGATAGGAGATGACTATTGACATTACATTTAAATTATTGGAGATTGTAGCTGTCGGGGAAGCAAGTAAACAGAAGGGAATTGCACAGGCGAGAAGTGCGAGAAAAGAAGCTTCTAGAGTAGATTTTGAGTTGACATTTGATTGGTTTCACAGTAAAAGATTGGGAGTTAGTTGCTGTTTTCTCCTCGTTTCCATCCTCTATAACACCTCGCCAAGTGCTCAGTCCATGGTATACTCAGTATCCTCCTGTAAAACCACATTTATGCTGCCTCAAGCCTCTCCTTCATCCTTAAGGAGATCGACCAACATTCGCTGAAATACAAAAGTCTTTTCTTTGTTTGTTTTTGTTTTTTTAGTCGTATCACCCCGAGTAAAGCGGTAACGCCACTGATGTGTAGTGGGGCTACATAAGAGTAATAAGAATACTTAGAATTGAGTGAAGAGAAAGACGAACCAGTTAGAAAGGAGCAAGAGAAGGATGGAAACACAGGTGTGATAACAGTTGCAAAGGTGGAGAGAAAGGAAAGGATATACGGGGTAGTGAAGAAAGAACTAAAGTCAAGTGGTTAAGAGATGAGTATTGACATTGCATTTAAATTCCTGGAGGTTGTAGCTGTGAGGAAAGCAAGAATATGGAAGCGAGTTCCACAGGCAGAAAGTGCGAGAGAAGAAACTGCAGGATTAGAATTGTCGTCTGCATTTGGTTAATCTAACTGTGAATGGGTGGGACCCAGTTGCCAATCTGGTTACACGTGTAAACACATGTTGCACAGGCACCAGTGACTTAAGTTCGTTGAAGCAGAAGCCATGAAAGTATTTATAAAACAGACAAAGGGAGGCCACATATCGTCGATGGGGAAGTGGCTATAGTCGAGCCGCCAAGTCGGTACCTATCACATTACTGATTCTCACTTTGGAGCCTGTCGAGAACACTGAGATGAACAGCAGGGGCGCCTGACCATATATGGCAGCAGTATTCCATGCACGGACGAATGGTTGATTTGTATATATGCAGGATGGATTCAGGCTGGAAAACATCCTGGCTCGACACAGTGACCCAACTTTCTTAGCAGTTGATTTAGCTATGGACTCAATGTAGTAGTTCCATTTGAGATCAGAAGAGAGGTTAAGGCTGAGGGGAATAAGATTATTCTCTTTCAGTATTCCGGTTAGCTTTTAAAATGCGTCCTTGGCCATGCCAATGCGTCTTTGGATCTCAACATCACACGTTCCATCCTCTGTCAGTGCCTATATCTCCCAGGTATTTAAACTTCTTGTTTTATTTTAGTTTCTCCGACCTGTAATTGGCATTTTGGGCTCTTATTTTTGCTGATGACCATACATTCGGTTTCCTTGAAGTTTATGCTTTGTCTTTTCTTTTCGCTTTTTGTTGCTACCTCCTGTAGGGGGTCCTGTGCTGTTCTTTCCGTGTCTGCTTTGAAATGCGTCCTTGGCTATACTATTGCGCGTTTGGATCTCAACACTGCTCTTTCCATCCTCTGTCCGAAAGCTTGCCAGGAAAAAAAACTATTAATGAGAGAGAACAATAAAGATACAGGAATTAAGAAGGGAGAAGTTGTGCATTTAGATTTTTGAAGGTCAAAGTTGACTGGAATACCCGAAGCCGGAAGCGAGTTACGAGCGAGAATTGCGAATAAACTGTTAGGATAAAACTTATTATTGCAGCAAGGCATTTCAAGTGTAAAATTTTCGATAATCTAATACGATGCTTAAAGTCAAGATACTATAGTAGAAATTTTATTACAATTAACATGAAAGTATTTAAAGAAAAATGCACAGGAAAGCTACATTACTACATGGAATTATATTCCTCTACTGATTTCAGTCTATTCTTTATATTGATTGAGAGAGACGAAATTATTCACGCTAATATTGAGAAACATGATACATAGACAGTTAATGCATCATTTCAGTCAGGATGTGCAGAGTCTCATTTGTCTGTTATCTATCTATCTATCTATCTATCTATCTATCTATCTATCTATCTATCTATCTATCTCAGTCTGTTCATATCTATCCATCTCAGTCTGTTCATATCTATCTATCTATCTATCTATCTATCTATCTATCTATCTATCTATCTCAGTCCGTTCATATCTATCTATCTATCTATCTATCTATCTATCTATCTATCTCAGTCTGTTCATATCTATCCATCTCAGTCTGTTCATATCTATCTATCTATCTATCTATCTATCTATCTATCTATCTATCTATCTATCTATCTATCTCAGTCTGTTCATATCTATCCATCTCAGTCTGTTCAATCTATCTATCTATCTATCTATCTATCTATCTATCTATCTATCTATCTATCTATCTCAGTCTGTTCATATCTATCCATCTCAGTCTGTTCATATCTATCTATCTATCTATCTATCTATCTATCTATCTATCTATCTCAGTCTCTTCATATCTATCTATCTATCTATCTATCTATTTCGTTCCATTCAAATGTCGATCTCTTTCTCTCTCTCTCTCTCTCTTTCTCTCACTCTTTCTCTCTCTCTCTCTCTTTTTCTCTCTCTCTTTCTCTTTCTCTCACTTTCTGACACTGTTCATATCTATCTATCTATCTATCTATCTATCTATCTATCTATCTATCTATCTGTTTGTTTGCCTCAGACTGTTCAAGTGTCTATCTCCCTCTGACAGTCTGTTAGCATCTATCAATCTCATTATTTTCTTTGTCTATCTCTCAATCTGTTTTTAGCCCATTAGAATTTTTAATATTTTAAAAAGCATCTCTTATTTGCCATCAATTTTTATTTAGTTATCGAAATCAAAAGCCAGAAATAGCGCTGAATTTGAATTTTCAATCAAAAATGTGAAAAGCATTCAAACCTTCCATTTTCACCTTCCCAAAATTAGTTCTTCTAATGCTATTATCTGCAACCTCTGCAAATGTCGAGAAGCGTTCGATTATTATTATTATTATTGATATTATTATCGTTGTTATTATTATTGTTATTATGGTAGAGGGTGGGTTCGTTCATTTCAATACACTC
>JBBBDQ010001854.1:1267500-1450000 GCA_037127315.1 Ascarosepion bandense
TTCTTTTTTCCTTTCTCATCTTACTCTTCTCCCCTATTTCTTTCCCTCCTTAACGGTAAAGATGTTAACCTGCCTTTAACCTGATCTTATTATTTTCCCTTTGTTCCTCTTTTCCTTCTTTAGTTTTATTGCCTTTGATGTGATATTCTCATTTAGTACCAAGGCTGTATTTTTCATTTTCTTATCCTTTTTATCTACTGATTTGTTGTAAAGCTTTTTTTTTAATAAAATAATTTTTTTAGATAAATAATTTTATGTTTCAGTTTATCTTGATAGTTCGTCAGCAATTATTTTCTTAAGCACTTGTTGGTTATACGCACGTTATTTCATTTAGATTTTACCCATTTTCTAATGTGAACAATTTGCAGTGTCTACATCTGACATTCATCTCATTGCGTTTATTTAATAGATTTTTATTCTTAAGTGATTTAATAATAAATAGTTTTTCGTATAAACATAATGAACATGATTCATTTAAGGATTTACATATTTTAGTTTCTTTTAGAATATTTCACTTTATTGTGGGTGTTTTTTTTTCTTTTTTTTCCTTAGATACCGATGATATTTTGATAGGGATGTTTTATTTTTGTATTTGTTATTATTAAATGAAGAGGTGTGCTGCTAAATTCGCTGTTTAAGAGTATTTTTAGTACTCCCTATATAAATGTTTATATTATTTGAGTTTTTCTTTGAAGATATTTCTCATTGATAGACGAATAATTCCGTTAGGCACCTGTTTTCTAATGGGCAGTCTATAAGGTTTTTACAATTACATTTTTTCTTGTCTAAATTGTTATTTTCTGTTATCCGATTGTTTTTATTAATTTTGTTACATTTTTTTAAATATTATTATTGGGATTTTTATGATTTTCTAGATTGTTCATACAACTGTAACTTAATTTAATAATGTTTTTATTAAAGATCTTCCTTAGTGGTTATATTAAGATTTCCCCAATTTACTACTAGTCATCTGGTTGAACGGGAGTGTGGACCAAATTATATTTCTGTTCCTATTTTTTCTTCGGGGGTTACTTTTCTCGTTTACATATTTAATATTCCGGTTTTTGTATCCACTAATTTCAAGACAGTATTATAAAAATTGCTAGGCTTATTAAATACTTTTCATTAGCTGAATTTTTACTAATTCTGCATTCTATTGATGAGGGCAAATGTTTGATAACAGGTGGAGAGTGGTTAGACTTTGGGTGGGTGTATAAAGATTGGTATTTGGTTTTCTGTATTGTTGGTGTGCATTTTCCTCTAGATCTAAGGTTACATTGAAGGAATCTACTTTTTATATTTGTTTTAATTGTTACTTTTAAATTAAGATTTTTAAATCTCTCTCGCTCTCTCTCTCTTTCTCTCTCTCTCTCTCTCTCTATATATATATATATATATATATATATATTCAAAATAATAACTAAATAGACTCTGCAAGTATTTAAGTTTTAAATTTATACTAAGATAAACCTTAAGAAAAACCATTAACAAACAGAACCTAATTCCGTTACAATCCGGTGTACTAAGGCGTTGGATAAGAGGGGAGAAAAAAAGAGAAATCCGCGGAATAAGGACAAGACATACGATACTCCGCAGTAAAGAAAAAAACCCAAACGGAACCAAGTACAGACACAGTACGACCTTATCTAATTATATATGGGACATATAAACTAAAACTAAAAAAGACCCCATATTGAAATGGGAAATAATAAAAAAATGCCCCGATTACAACAAAGGCAGTAAATTCTGTAATTTATGTGGTGAGGAGAAATTAGCGATAGCTATGTTCGAACCTGCCCATAATCTACTTAATGCTAAAACAGAAATCCTAAACAAATGTAAATTCCATAAGATTAAATTCCTTGCTTAGTGTGTTAGCGTATTTTTTTTTCTCCTTAACCACCCCCCCCTGGTTTTGGTACTGGTATGGTTCGTCCTTGTCTTGGTGGTTGTCTATTTATTTGGTTAATCTTTGGTTTTGCCTTTGCCCTGACGAGCTGTAGTGTGGAACCGCGGTAGGTTTTGGCTAGCTTGAGATTCTTTGTGTATATATATATATATATATATATATATATAGGGTGTCCATAAAGTCCGTGTGCACTTTATATTAAATTATGACTTTATTTGTATTTGCGATAGAAATCATTTGTAAAAAGGATAAGAAATAAGTAAATCTATATTTTTTAATGTTTTATTGAAATTTTATTTAAGTTTCCACATGTCCTCCGTCATTAGCAATAAAAATGGTAAGACTATTTTGCAGTTTACGGAAAATATTTGCCACCTGATTTACAGTAATGCCTGAAATCACATTAGTTATTTCAGCTTTCAAATCTTTTAATGAACTAGGTTTGGTTGCATACAAAATTATCCCAATAAAAATCCAATGGAGTCTAAATCTGGCGGACGTAGACGCCAATAAAATGGTCCACCTCTTCTGACCCATCTGTTCGGAAATTCCTGATTTAGAAACTGTCTAACACGCAGAGCAAAGTGACGAGGAGCTCCATCTTGTTGAAACACTGTATTATCTTTCAAGTTTAATTGTTCAAGCTCATTTCCTTGGTACCCCGACCATATGTATTTACTTTTGTTACTAAATTGGCATTAAGGTCGCACCTTTTTACCGTCGAAATAATTAAGTGTAACCCCCACTTCTATTCCCACAGTTTCTTTTCTCGCACTTCCCGTTTGTGGAAATCAATTTTCTTCCTTCCTTAATAGCTATAATCTCCAAAAGTTTAAATGCAACGTCAATTGCCATCTTTTATCAACTTGATTCCCATCGATCTCTTATCCTTTCTTCGTCATTTCCTGTACCTTGTTTTTCTCTCGATGGAAACCCTTGCACATCAGTGGCGGTCCTGCTTCCCTGATAGCTACAATCTCCAAAAGTTTAAATGCAACGTCAATTGCCATCTTTTATCAACTTGATTCCCACCCATCTATTATTTTTTCTTTGATATCTCTTATACCGTTTTATTCTCTCTCTGTAACTTTCTGCGTATCAGTGACATTTTTGCCTTGACTGGGGTGAAATGATTATAAAAAAACTGTGCAAGTATTTTCACCTTACCAGACTATTAATCGTCTACGGCTATATCGTGTTGAATACACCGGTTCTCGACCGATAACCGAAGTTAAGCAACATCGAGCCTGGTCAGTACTTAGATGGGTGAGCGTTTGGGAATACCAGGTGCTGTAAAGGTAAGGACCAAGAATGGTCCACCGGTCCTCCAGGTTTTGGGGCTGGGCGCAGGGCTAACAACCCTGCCCTATAAAAAACAGTTTGTTACGGAAAGCTCAGGGGGCTACGTAAGAGTGAAAGGATTGGAAAAGTGAAAAACCGGAAACCACAACCTGAACAGGAAACAAGGGATAAGCCTCTTCACCTGTTCAATAGACGTGGGTGGAGTGTGAACCGGGCGATAGCTTAGACTATCTTTGGACGAACAGAATGAAATGGATAAAAAGTGCGGGAAGATGGTGAACGGAAGAGGCGCCATTTTTTCTTATTATTAGTGTAAAAAGAACCTCATCTGAGAAGCGCTATTTCTTTTAATGGTATTAGCGGAATTTTATCAAGTCTTATGCTATATTTCAGCGGTATTTTTATTGTTTGCTTCTTTTTTTTTGGCTGAGAGACAAGAAGACAAATAATTGAATAAGTTCATTTGAAAACAAACGTAACAAGGCACTTTGTTCATTTACAAATTTTGTCGATTGCTTTTTCACCAGAAAGAAGAGGGGGGAAAAACGTTTTTTTATGTGCTCATGTAAAACTCGCCTAATGTAGATAATGCTATTTTCAGTAGCGAATGATTTTAATTTGCGTCTCTACCTTTAGTTCATATCCAAATCTACAGTTCCATTCTTTTTCCTGTTGATTCTCTTATCTCTCTCTCTGTCTGCATAAATACACACACACACGCACACACATACATACACACACACACACTCTCTCTCTTTCACACACACACTCTCTCTCGCTTTCACACACACACACACACTCTCTCTCTTACACACACACACACACGCACACTCTCTCTCTTTCATACAAACACACACACACGCACACACACACACACTCACTCTCTCTCTCTTTCACACACACACACACACTCTCTCTCTCTCTTTCACACACACACACACACACACACACACATATACAACCGCAATTTCTACTCTCTCAGCTATTTTTCCTTCAAATATATATTATTCGTAGTATGTTTTCTTCAAAAATGTATATTTTTCTACAAAAGCCCATAGGAAAAAACTTGAAACAGCGGAAATGTGGTTCTACAGAAGGATGCTGCGAATATCATGGACCGAGCATGTGAGCAATGATGAGGTTTTGGAAAGAATGGCAACAAATAGAAAATTAATACTGAGCATCAGGAAGAGATAACTGAAGTTCCTGGGACATACAATGAGGAAGGAGGGCTTGGAGAACTTGATACTGACAGGTCAGATAAAAGACAGAAAGCAGTGGATAACATATTTTAGGGGTCTGATCAGGTGCATGACGGAACGGGCGTTGCGAGTTGTAACAGGAGAAAGCTTATTAAGAGCCACCAGTGATAGAGAGACGTGGAAAACCATGTTCGCCTACGTCCTGAAAGGAGAGGGCATACAGACAAAGAAGATGAATTATTTTAACACCAATTGGTTAGCTATTTGCCCATAGCTGGGACCCTAACAGATGTTGCCACTCCGGGTCAGGGTGGACCTTGGAACAATAGCAATTAAGAGGTGTTTCTATGCTCCTTACAACCTCCCAATCAGAAGCTTTGCTGCCAGATGCAGTATACCGTCATACCCAGGAGCCGGAAAAACACGGTGAATTTTAGTCTTCTTTTTCAATGTTCCGTGCCGCTTCATGACCTTCCACATCCCAATATCTCTTGCAACTCTTTACCCCTTTCCTATTGCAACAATATCAATAGTAACAGAATTAACCCTGCCGAAACTAGTATTAATTAAGCTATAATTTAAATCGTCTTGTACAATCCACCGAGAACGAACTCGGAGGGAAAATCAGGGGAAGCAAAAAAAGAAACAAACGAAGTACATGAACAAAAAGTCAAGCACTCGTAAGAAAGAAAAAAACCCAAGACGAAAACCCTAACTCTAAAGCGCTCAATACGAAAGTAGAGCAAACAAATATATATAAAGTTAACGTATACAAAAATTAAAATGACGTACAACCTGAGACGTATGTAGGTGACACGCAAGATTCCTTTAAAATTAGGTTTTATAACCACTCTAGTACCTTTAAACATGAAAAATATAGCCGTAATACATCGTTAGCGTCCTATGTATGTGAAATTAAAAAAACTACGAATACAGATCCCATTTTGAAATGGAAAATACTAAAAAGATGTTCGAATATAAACCAGGTAGTAAATTCTGTAATTTATGCGGGGAGGAAAAATCAGCTATTGCAGTATTTGAACCCGCACAGAATTTACTAAATTCTAAAACCAAAATCCTACAAAAATGAAAACATGTGAAAAATTGCATATTGAATTAGCCTTTCGCTTAATTGTTCTCGTATTTTATTTATTTTTATTTTTATTTTTATTTTTATTTTTTGTAATAAAGTTTTAGTCTCACCCCTTTCTCGTGTTTTGGTATCTTTGTTTTAATTTGAGTTCCTATATATTTGCTACGTTAAATCTTTGTTGTCAGCCAATTTCTCTGACGAGCCGTTGGGCGAAACCGTGGTAGGTTGTTGGCTCTTGCTTAGATTTTCTGTCTATATATATATATATATAGGTAAATTTTCATTTTAAATCCCGTCGCTTTTCCCCTTCAAATTTATCCAAAATAGCATTATCTCTGTGCAAATATATATGCTGAATTCAAATCAAGTGTTAGTTATTGAAGAAACTTACCTTTTTTTATGTAAATGTCCATAAAAAACGAACTATATCTTGCACTTTTTCTTACGAAGTCATGTAATTAACTGCAAAATGACGGACTGCGTAATGCAATGAATTTTGGCAGATTTTGCTTGATTTTTCTTCATTTACTGATACTTCCGGCGATGTACTTCCGGGAATTAAAGTAATGCGCTATTAAAGTAATACGCTTATTGCTCTCAAAACCGGAAGTACATCGCCGGAAGTTTCAGTAAAGGACGAAATTCGACCAAAATTGCTGCCTACGTAGAACGTCATTCTGCTGTTAATTACATGACTTCGTGAGAGTTACGGGAGAGAAAAGGTGCGAGGTATAGTTTTTTTTATGGATTTTCAAACCAAAAAAGGTAAGTTTCTTTAATAACTAATTGTTGATTTGAGTTCAGCATATACATTTACCCAGAGATAATGCTATTTTGGATAAATTTGAAGGGGGAAAAGCCGTCGGTACCTAAAACGAAAATTTACCCATATATATATATATATATATATAAATATATATATATAAGTTTCATTAAAAATGACATACAAGATTAAGCATTAAGGTGGAGTTACATAGTTTCTGGAAGGGTAAAATGAGTGGACCATTTTCCAGCATCTTTTAACAAAACCGCCATCAGTTTTCTTTACAGTGGGCCAATCCTAAAAGAATTAGAAGGCCCTTTTTCTTTATATGTCGTGTTCGTTCTAGACGTAGGCGATCATGGCTCTCCACACTGTCCTGTTCCTTGTAATTCTTAATAAACTTTGTCTTTCTGTTATTTCTCCTAAACTTTTTTCCGCCATCCATTTAATCAAGCAGAATAAATATGTCATGCGCTGTCATCCTCTGTCTCTCTATCTGTCCCGTGAGTATTAGATTTTCCAAACCCAGTTTCTTCATTATAAACCCTAGAAACCCTACAACCTCTAAAAGTTTAAATGTAACATCAGCTGCCATCTTTTATCTACTTGATTCCCATCCATCTCTTTTCTTCGACATCCCCTGTACCTTTTTCATATCACTGTAACACCCTGCGAACTAGTAGCACTTCTGCCTTGCTTGGGGTGAAATGGTTATATAAAAGTTAAAAGACTGACAACAGTCTGGTGCAAAAGAAGGATCTGGGTTCATAACATGTCTGTGTTTTTTTTTCAGAACCCCACATGAAATCTTTTCTGAGAGATCTACATCGTAGAAAACTGCAACTATTCACACGAAAAGTTAAACGATACAAATCAAATAGCCACTTGATTGGATATGAATGAAAGAATGATTAAAGAATTAAGAAGGAATAAATCAAATAGCCACTTGATTGGATATGAATGAAAGAATGATTAAAGAATTAAGAAGGAATAAATCAAATAGCCACTCGATTGGATATGAATGAAAGAATGATTAAAGAATTAAGAAGGAATAAATCAAATAGCCACTCGATTGGATAGAAATGAAAGAGAATGATTAAAGAATTAAGAAGGAATAAATCAAATAGCCACTCGATTGGATATGAATGAAAGAATGATTAAAAAATTAAAGAGAAGGGCAAATCAAATAGCCACTTGATTGGATATGAATGAAAGAATGATTAAAGAATTAAGAAGGAATAAATCAAATAGCCACTTGATTGGATATGAATGAAAGAATGATTAAAGAATTAAGAAGGAATAAATCAAATAGCCACTCGATTGGATATGAATGAAAGAATGATTAAAGAATTAAGAAGGAATAAATCAAATAGCCACTTGATTGGATATGAATGAAAAGAATGATTAAAAATTAAGAAGGAATAAATCAAATAGCCACTCGATTGGATATGAATGAAAGAATGATTAAAGAATTAAGAAGGAATAAATCAAATAGCCACTCGATTGGATATGAATGAAAGAATGATTAAAGAATTAAGAAGGAATAAATCAAATAGCCACTTGATTGGATATGAATGAAAGAATATTAAAGAATTAAGAAGGAATAAATCAAATAGCCACTTGATTGGATATTAATGAAAGAATGATTAAAGAATTAAGAAGGAATAAATCAAATAGCCACTTGATTGGATATTAATGAAAGAATGATTAAAGAATTAAGAAGGAATAAACCAAATAGCCACTTGATTGGATATTAATGAAAGAATGATTAAAAAATTAAGAAGGAATAAATCAAATAGCCACTTGATTGGATATTAATGAAAGAATGATTAAAGAATTAAGAAGGAATAAATCAAATAGCCACTTGATTGGATATGAATGAAAGAATGATTAAAGAATTAAGAAGAATAAATCAAATGGCAACAGTTTGGATATTAATGAAAGAATGATTAAAAAAATTAGAAGAATAGAAATCAAATGTATGCTGATTGGATATTAATGAAAAAATGATTAAAGAATTAAGAGGAATAAATCAAACCACTTGAATGGGATATGAATGAAAGAATGATTAAAGAATTAAGAAGGAATAAATCAAATAGCCACTTGATTGGATATTAATGAAAAAATGATTAAAAAAATTAAAGAAGAATAAATCAAATAGCCACTCGATTGGATATGAATGAAAGAATGATTAAAGAATTAAGAAGGAATAAATCAAATAGCCATAGATTGGATGTGAATGAAAACATGATTAAGGTAGAAAGACAAATCAAATAATACATAGAGTTGGATATGAATGAAAGAATGATTAAAGAATTAAGAAGGAATAAATCAAATAGCCACTCGATTGGATATGAATGAAAGAATGATTAAAGAATTAAGAAGGAATAAATCAAATAGCCACTCGATTGGATATGAATGAAAGATAGGTAAAGAATTAGAAAGGAATAAATCAAATAGCCACTTGATTGGATATGAATGAGAAAATGAATTAAAGAATTAGAAGATATAAATCAAATAACCATGATTGGATATTAATGAGAGAATGATTAAAGAATTAAGAAGGAATAAATCAAATAGCCACTCGATTGGATATGAATGAAAGAATGATTAAAATTCATGGAAAGGAATAAATCAATAATACTTGATTGGATATGAATGAAAGAATGATTAAAGAATTAAGAAGGAATAAATCAAATAGCACTTGGTGGATATGAATGAAAGAATGATTAAAGAATTCAAAAGAGAGACAAAATCAATAATAAATGATTGGATGACAAGGAAAAGACCAGATTGAGAATTAAGAAGAGATAAATCAAATGACCGCCGATTTGAATCAGTAATGAAAAGAATGATTAAAGAATTAAAGAAGAATAAATCAAACAGCCACTTGATTGGATATTAATGAAATGATTAAAGAATTAGAAAGGGAATAAAATCAAATAGCCACATGATTGGATATGAATGAAAGAATGATTAAAGAATTAAGAAAGATAAATCAATAAACACTGAATTGGATATTAATGAGAAGAAAGAATGATTAAAGAATTAAGAAGGAATAAATCAAATAGCCACTCGATTGGATATGAATGAAAGAATGATTAAAGAATTAAGAAGGAATAAATCAAATAGCCACTCGATTGGATATGAATGAAAGAATGATTAAAAATTGAGAAAGGAATAAATCAAATAACAACAGATTGAATCTACTAGACCTGAAAGAATGATTAAAGAATTAAGAAGGAATAAATCAAATAGCCACTTGAATGGATATGAATGAAAGAATGATTAAAGAATTAAGAAGAGATAAATCAAATATACATAGATTGGATATAGATGAAAGATGATTAAAGAATTAAGAAGATAAAATCAAGCCTTATAGTTGGATATTAATAGAAAAATGATTAAAGAATTAAGAAGGAATAAAATCAAATAGCCACTTGATTGGATATTAATGAAAGAATAATTAAAGAATTAAGAAGGAATAAATCAAATAGCCACTTGATTGGATATTAATGAAAGAATGATTAAAGAATTAAGAAGGAATAAATCAAATAGCCACTTGATTGGATATTAATGAAAGAATGATTAAAGAATTAAGAAGGAATAAATCAAATAGCCACTTGATTGGATATGAATGAAAGAAGAAGAATGATTAAAGAATTAAGAAGGAATAAATCAAATAGCCACTCGATTGGATATTAATGAAAGAATGATTAAAGAATTAAGAAGGAATAAATCAAATAGCCACTTGATTGGATATTAATGAAAGATGATTAAAGAATTAAGAAGGAATAAATCAAATAGCCACTTGATTGGATATGAATGAAAGAATGATTAAAGAATTAAGAGAATAAATCAAATAGCCACTTGATTGGATATTATTGAAAGAATGATTAAAGGAGTAAGAAGGAATAAATCAAATAGCCACTCGATTGGATATGAATGAAAGAATGATTAAAAAATTAAGAAGGAATAAATCAAATAGCCACTCGATTGGATATTAATGAAAGAATGATTAAAGAATTAAGAAGGAATAAATCAAATAAACACTTGATTGAATCTGAATGAAAGAATGATTAAAAAAGAATTAAGAAGGAATAAATCAAATAGCCACTGAATTGGATATGAATGAAAGAATGATTAAAGAATTAAGAAGGAATAAATCAAATAACCACTTGATTGGATATGAATGAAAGAATGATTAAAAAATTAAGAAGGAATAAATCAAATAGCCACTTGATTGGATATTAATGAAAAGAATGATTAAAGAATTAAGAAGGAATAAATCAAATAGCCACTTGATTGGATATTAATGAAAGAATGATTAAAGAATTAAGAAGGAATAAATCAAATAGCCACTTGATTGGATATGAATGAAAGAATGATTAAAGAATTAAGAAGGAATAAATCAAATAGCCACTTGATTGGATATGAATGAAAAAGAATGATTAAAGAATTAAGAAGGAATAAATCAAATAGCCACTCGATTGGATATGAATGAAAGAATGATTAAAGAATTAAGAAGGAATAAATCAAATAGCCACTTTCGATTGGATATTAATGAAAGAATGATTAAAGAATTAGAAGGAATAAATCAAATAGCCACTCGATTGGATATGAATGAAAGAATGATTAAAGAATTAAGAAGGAATAAATCAAATAGCCACTTGATTGGATATGAATGAAAGAATGATTAAAGAATTAAGAAGGAATAAATCAAATAGCCACTTTCGATTGGATATGAATGAAAGAATGATTAAAGAATTAGAAAGGAATAAATCAAATAGCCACTTGATTGGATATGAATGAAAGAATGATTAAAGAATTAAAGAAGGAATAAATCAAATAGCCACTTGATTGGATATGAATGAAAGAATGATTAAAAATTAAGAAGGAATAAATCAAATAGCCACTTGATTGGATATTAATGAAAGAATGATTAAAGAATTAAGAAGGAATAAATCAAATAGCCACTTGATTGGATATTAATGAAAGAATGATTAAAGAATTAAGAAGGAATAAATCAAATAAGCACTTGATTGGATATTAATGAAAGAATGATTAAAGAATTAAGAAGGAATAAATCAAATAGCCACTTGATTGGATATGAATGAAGAAATGATTAAAGAATTAAGAAGGAATAAATAAAATAGCCACTCGATTGGATATTAATGAAAAAATTAAAGAATTAAGAAGGAATAAATCAAATAGCCACTTGATTGGATATTAATGAAAGAATGATTAAAGAATTAAGAAGGAATAAATCAAATAGCCACTTGATTGGATATGAATGAAAGAATGATTAAAGAATTAAGAAGGAATAAATCAAATAGCCACTTGATTGGATATGAATGAAAGAATGATTAAAGAATTAAGAAGGAATAAATCAAATAGCCACTCGATTGGATATTAATGAAAGAATGATTAAAAAATTAAGAAGGAATAAATCAAATAGCCACTTGATTGGATATGAATGAAAGAATGATTAAAGAATTAAGAAGGAATAAATCAAATAGCCACTTAATTGGATATTAATGAAAGAATGATTAAAAGAATTAAGAAGGAATAAATCAAATAGCCACTTGATTGGATATTAATGAAAAAATGATTAAAGAATTAAGAAGGAATAAATCAAATAGCCACTTGATTGGATATTAATGAAAGAATGATTAAAAGAATTAAGAAGGAATAAATCAAATAGCCACTTGATTGGATATGAATGAAAGAATGATTAAAGAATTAAGAAGGAATAAATCAAATAGCCACTTGATTGGATATTAATGAAAGAATGATTAAAGAATTAAGAAGGAATAAATCAAATAGCCACTCGATTGGATATGAATGAAAGAATGATTAAAGAATTAAGAAGGAATAAATCAAATAGCCACTCGATTGGATATGAATGAAAGCATGATTAAAGAATTAAGAAGGAATAAATCAAATAACCCTTGATTGGATATGAATGAAAGAATGATTAAAGAATTAAGAAGGAATAAAATCAAATAGCCACTCGATTGGATATGAATGAAAAGAATGATTAAAGAATTAAGAAGGAATAAATCAAATAGCCACTCGATTGGATATGAATGAAAGAATGATTAAGAAATTAAGAAGGAATAAATCAAATAGCCACTTGATTGGATATGAATGAAAGAATGATTAAAGAATTAAGAAGGAATAAATCAAATAGCCACTTGATTGGATATTAATGAAAGAATGATTAAAGAATTAAGAAGGAATAAATCAAATAGCCACTCGATTGGATATGAATGAAAGAATGATTAAAGAATTAGAAGAATAAATCAAATAGCCACTTGATTGGATATGAATGAAAAAGAATGATTAAAGAATTAAGAAGGAATAAATCAAATAGCCACTTGATTGGATATGAATGAAAGAATGATTAAAGAATTAAGAAGGAATAAATCAAATAGCCATTGATTGGATATTAATGAAAGAATGATTAAAGAATTAAGAAGGAATAAAATCAAATAGCCACTTGATTGGATATTAATGAAAGAATGATTAAAGAATTAGAAGGAATAAATCAAACAGCCACTTGATTGGATATTAATGAAAGAATGATTAAAGAATTAAGAAGGAATAAATCAAATAGCCACTCGATTGGATATGAATGAAAGAATGATTAAAGAATTAAGAAGGAATAAATCAAATAGCCACTCGATTGGATATTAATGAAAGAATGATTAAAGAATTAAGAAGGAATAAATCAAATAGCCACTCGATTGGATATGAATGAAAGAATGATTAAAGAATTAAGAAGGAATAAATCAAATAGCCACTCGATTGGATATGAATGAAAGAATGATTAAAGAATTAAGAAGGAATAAATCAAATAGCCACTCGATTGGATATGAATGAAAGAATGATTAAAGAATTAAGAAGGAATAAATCAAATAACCACTTGATTGGATATGAATGAAAGAATGATTAAAGAATTAAGAAGGAATAAATCAAATAGCCACTTTCGATTGGATATGAATGAAAGAATGATTAAAGAATTAAGAAGGAATAAATCAAATAGCCACTCGATTGGATATTAATGAAAGAATGATTAAAGAATTAAGAAGGAATAAATCAAATAGCCACTTGATTGGATATTAATGAAAAGAATGATTAAAGAATTAAGAAGGAATAAATCAAATAGCCACTTGATTGGATATTAATGAAAGAATGATTAAAGAATTAAGAAGGAATAAATCAAATAGCCACTTGATTGGATATTAATGAAAGAATGATTAAAGAATTAGAGAAGGAATAAATCAAATAGCCACTTGATTGGATATGAATGAAAGAATGATTAAAGAATTAGAAGAATAAATCAAATAGCCACTTTTCGATTGGATATTAATGAAAGAATGATTAAAGAATTAAGAAGGAATAAATCAAATAGCCACTTGATTGGATATTAATGAAAGAATGATTAAAGAATTAGAAGGAATAAATCAAATAGCCACTTGATTGGATATGAATGAAAGAATGATTAAAGAATTAAGAAGGAATAAATCAAATAGCCACTTGATTGGATATTATTGAAAGAATGATTAAAGAATTAAGAGGAATAAATCAAATAGCCACTCGATTGGATATGAATGAAAGAATGATTAAAGAATTAAGAAGGAATAAAATCAAATAGCCACTCGATTGGATATTAATGAAAGAATGATTAAAGAATTAAGAAGGAATAAATCAAATAGCCACTTGATTGGATATGAATGAAAGAATATTAAAGAATTAAGAAGGAATAAAATCAAATAGCCACTCGATTGGATATGAATGAAAGAATGATTAAAGAATTAGAAGAATAAATCAAATAGCCACTTGATTGGATATGAATGAAAGAATGATTAAAGAATTAAGAAGGAATAAATCAAATAGCCACTTGATTGGATATTAATGAAAGAATGATGCAAAAAAGAATTAAGAAGAATAAATCAAATAGCCACTTGATTGGATATTAATGAAAGAATGATTAAAGAATTAAGAAGGAATAAATCAAATAACCACTTGATTGGATATATGAATGAAAGAATGATTAAAGAATTAAGAAGGAATAAATCAAATAGCCACTTGATTGGATATGAATGAAAGAATGATTAAAGAATTAAGAAGGAATAAATCAAATAGCCACTCGATTGGATATGAATGAAAGAATGATTAAAGAATTAAGAAGGAATAAATCAAATAGCCACTCGATTGGATATTAATGAAAGAATGATTAAAGAATTAAGAAGGAATAAATCAATAAGCCACTCGATTGGATATGAATGAAAGAATGATTAAAGAATTAAGAAGGAATAAATCAAATAGCCACTTGATTGGATATGAATGAAAGAATGATTAAAGAATTAAGAAGGAATAAATCAAATAGCCACTCGATTGGATATGAATGAAAAGAATGATTAAAGAATTAAGAAGGAATAAATCAAATAGCCACTTGATTGGATATGAATGAAAGAATGATTAAAGAATTAAGAAGAATAAATCAAATAGCCACTTGATTGGATATGAATGAAAGAATGATTAAATAATTAAGAAGGAATAAATCAAATAGCCACTTGATTGGATATTAATGAAAGAATGATTAAAGAATTAAGAAGGAATAAATCAAATAGCCACTTGATTGGATATTAATGAAAGAATGATTAAAGAATTAAGAAGGAATAAATCAAATAGCCACTTGATTGGATATTAATGAAAGAATGATTAAAGAATTAAGAAGGAATAAATCAAATAGCCACTTGATTGGATATGAATGAAAGAATGATTAAAGAATTAAGAGAATAAATAAAATAGCCACTCGATTGGATATTAATGAAAGAATGATTAAAGAATTAAGAAGGAATAAATCAAATAGCCACTTGATTGGATATTAATGAAAGAATGATTAAAGAATTAAGAAGGAATAAATCAAATAGCCACTTGATTGGATATGAATGAAAGAATGATTAAAGAATTAGAAAGGAATAAATCAAATAACCACTTGATTGGATATGAATGAAAGAATGATTAAAGAATTAAGAAGGAATAAATCAAATAGCCACTCGATTGGATATTAATGAAAGAATGATTAAAGAATTAAGAAGGAATAAATCAAATAGCCACTTGATTGGATATGAATGAAAGAATGATTAAAAAATTAAGAAGGAATAAATCAAATAGCCATGATTGGATATTAATGAAAGAATGATTAAAGAATTAGAGGAATAAATCAAATAGCCACTTGATTGGATATTAATGAAAGAATGATTAAAGAATTAAAGAGGAATAAATCAAATAGCCACTTGATTGGATATGAATGAAAGAATGATTAAAGAATTAAGAAGGAATAAATCAAATAGCCACTTGATTGGATATTAATGAAAGAATGATTAAAGAATTAAGAGAATAAATCAAATAGCCATGATTGGATATGAATGAAAGAATGATTAAAGAATTAAGAAGGAATAAATCAAATAGCCACTTTCGATTGGATATTAATGAAAGAATGATTAAAGAATTAAGAAGGAATAAATCAAATAGCCACTCGATTGGATATGAATGAAAGAATGATTAAAGAATTAAGAAGGAATAAATCAAATAGCCACTTTCGATTGGATATGAATGAAAGAATGATTAAAGAATTAAGAAGGAATAAATCAAATAGCCACTTTCGATTGGATATATGAATGAAAGAATGATTAAAGAATTAAGAAGGAATAAATCAAATAGCCACTCGATTGGATATGAATGAAAAGAATGATTAAAAGAATTAAGAAGGAATAAATCAAATAGCCACTGTTCGATTGGATATGAATGAAAGAATGATTAAAGAATTAAGAAGGAATAAATCAAATAGCCACTCGATTGGATATTAATGAAAGAATGATTAAAGAATTAAGAAGGAATAAATCAAATAGCCACTCGATTGGATATGAATGAAAGAATGATTAAAAGAATTAAGAAGGAATAAATCAAATAGCCACTCGATTGGATATTAATGAAAGAATGATTAAAGAATTAAGAAGAAATAAATCAAATAGCCACTTGATTGGATATTAATGAAAGAATGATTAAAGAAATCAGAAGGAATAAATCAAATAGCCACACTTGATTGGATATTAATGAAAGAATGATTAAAGAATTAAGAAGGAATAAATCAAATAGCCACTTGATTGGATATGAATTATGAATGATTAAAAGAATTAAGAAGGAATAAATCAAATAGCCACTTGATTGGATATGAATGAAAGAATGATTAAAGAATTAAGAAGGAATAAATCAAATAGCCACTCGATTGGATATTAATGAAAGAATGATTAAAGAATTAAGAAGGAATAAATCAAATAGCCACTTGATTGGATATGAATGAAAGAATGATTAAAGAATTAAGAAGGAATAAATCAAATAGCCACTTGATTGGATATTAATGAAAGAATGATTAAAGAATTAAGAAGGAATAAATCAAATATCACTTGATTAGATATTATGAATAGAAAAAGAATGATTAAAGAATTAAGAAGGAATAAATCAAATAGCCACTTGATTGATATGAATGAAAGAATGATTAAAGAATTAAGAAGGAATAAATCAAATAGCCACTTGATTGGATATGAATGAAAGAATGATTAAAGAATTAAGAAGGAATAAATCAAATAGCCACTCGATTGATATGAATGAAAGAATGATTAGAATTAAGAAGGAATAAATCAAATAGCCACTCGATTGGATATTAATGAAAGAATGATTAAAGAATTACAGAAGGAATAAATCAAATAGCCACTCGATTGGATATGAATGAAAGAATGATTAAAGAATTAAGAAGGAATAAATCAAATAGCCACTTGATTGGATATGAATGAAAGAATGATTAAAGAATTAAGAAGGAATAAATCAAATAGCCACTCGATTGGATATGAATGAAAGAATGATTAAAGAATTAAGAAGGAATAAATCAAATAGCCACTTGATTGATATGAATGAAAGAATGATTAAAGAATTAAGAAGGAATAAATCAAATAGCCACTTGATTGGATATGAGGAAACGATTAAAGAATTAAGAAATAAATCAAATAGCCACTTGATTGGATATTAATGAAAGAATGATTAAAGAATTAAAGGAATAAATCAAATAGCCACTTGATTGGATATTAATGAAAGAATGATTAAAGAATTAAGAAGGAATAAATCAAATAGCCACTTGATTGGATATTAATGAAAGAATGATTAAAGAATTAAGAAGGAATAAATCAAATAGCCACTTGATTGGATATGAATGAAAGAATGATTAAAGAATTAAGAAGGAATAAAATAAAAATAGCCACTGAGCTGATATTAATGAAAGAATGATTAAAGAATTAAGAAGGAATAAATCAAATAGCCACTTGATTGGATATTAATGAAAGAATGATTAAAGAATTAAGAAGGAATAAATCAAATAGCCACTGAGCTGATATTAATGAAAGAATGATTAAAGAATTAAGAAGGAATAAATCAAATAGCCACTTGATTGATATTAATGAAAGAATGATTAAAGAATTAAGAAGGAATAAATCAAATAGCCACTTGATTGGATATGAATGAAAGAATGATTAAAGAATTAAGAAGGAATAAATCAAATAGCCACTCGATTGGATATTAATGAAAGAATGATTAAAGAATTAAGAAGGAATAAATCAAATAGCCACTTGATTGGATATTAATGAAAGAATGATTAAAGAATTAAGAAGGAATAAATCAAATAGCCACTTGATTGATATTAATGAAAGAATGATTAAAGAATTAAGAAGGAATAAAATCAAATAGCCACTTGATTGGATATTAATGAAAGAATGATTAAAGAATTAAGAAGGAATAAATCAAATAGCCACTCGATTGATATTAATGAAAAGACTAATAAAGAATTAAGAAGTACAAATCAAATAGCCACTCGATTGATATGAATGAAAGAATGATTAAAGAATTAAGAAGGAATAAATCAAATAGCCACTTGATTGGATATGAATGAAAGAATGATTAAAGAATTAAGAAGGAATAAATCAAATAGCCACTTGATTGGATATGAATGAAAGAATGATTAAAGAATTAAGAAGGAATAAACTGAATAGCCACTTGATTGGATATTAATGAAAGAATGATTAAAAAATTAAGAAGGAATAACAAAATAGCCACTCGATTGGATATTAATGAAAGAATGATTAAAGAATTAAGAAGGAATAAATCAAATAGCCACTTGATTGGATATTAATGAAAGAATGATTAAAGAATTAAGAAGGGAATAAATCAAATAGCCATTTGATTGGATATTAATGAAAGAACATTTAAAGAATTAAGAAGGAATAAATCAAATAGCCACTTGATTGGATATTAATGAAAGAATGATTAAAGAATTAAGAAGGAATAAATCAAATAGCCACTTGATTGGATATTAATGGAAAGAATGATTAAAGAATTAAGAAGGAATAAATCAAATAGCCACTCGATTGGATATGAATGAAAGAATGATTAAAGAATTAAGAAGGAATAAATCAAATAGCCACTCTGATTGGATATTAATGAAAGAATGATTAAAGAATTAAGAAGGAATAAATCAAATAGCCACTTGATTGATATGAATGAAAGAATGATTAAAGAATTAAGAAGGAATAAATCAAATAGCCACTTGATTGGATATGAATGAAAGAATGATTAAAGAAATTAAGAAGGAATAAATCAAATAGCCACTCGATTGGATATGAATGAAAGAATGATTAAAGAATTAAGAAGGAATAAATCAAATAGCCACTCCGATTGATATTAATGAAAAGAATGATTAAAGAATTAAGAAGGAATAAATCAAATAGCCACTCGATTGGATATGAATGAAAGAATGATTAAAGAATTAAGAAGGAATAAATCAAATAGCCAATTTAATGGATGACATGAATGAAAGAATGATTAAAGAATTAAGAAGGAATAAATCAAATAGCCACTTGATTGGATATGAATGAAAGAATGATTAAAGAATTAAGAAGGAATAAATCAAATAGCCACTCGATTGGATATGAATGAAAGAATGATTAAAGAATTAAGAAGGAATAAATCAAATACTACTGATTGGATATTAATGAAAGAATGATTAAAGAATTAAGAAGGAATAAATCAAATAGCCACTCGATTGGATATTAATGAAAGAATGATTAAAGAATTAAGAAGGAATAAATCAAATAGCCACTTGATTGGATATGAATGAAAGAATGATTAAAGAATTAAGAAGGAATAAATCAAATAGCCACTCGATTGGATATGAATGAAAGAATGATTAAAGAATTAAGAAGGAATAAATCAAATAGCCACTTGATTGGATATGAATGAAAGAATGATTAAAGAATTAAGAAGGAATAAATTCGGAATTAGGATGTTGTGTCGCGACAATTTAGTCTAATTATTAACTTGCTCCTTTTTTTTAAAAATAATTAACAAAATATTTTATTGAATTGTTTTCTTTTTAAACACAATTGTAATGATAAATTTCATTTGGTTAATGAAACGTGTCGTAAAAAATATTAATTTTCAAAAATGTCTTGCTAATGCAAATGTCTGGAGAACTCAATCATAAACTAACACACAAAACAAAAAGAAAGTTGCCCTGAACAGCCATGAATCTAGATTATTTTGTCCAGATGCAGGTGTCTTTCAGGGCTCCAATCCTTCGACGAACCGTGTTCCTAATTTTCATTTATGAACTTTCGAATGATAACAGTTCTATACTCTATTTCTATGCTGATTTCCTAATCATTTACCCCTGCTTCGATGTTAAGCCTGCTCAGTGATCAAACCGGCAGCTGATATAGCCCTACCGGCGCAGCTTAAAAAACCACACCGAGTGAGGCTAATCAAAACTTACCTATAGCCTCCGAAACGGCTGAACCGATTTTCTTGAAAATTTACACATTTGTACTATAAGCGTGCGCGAGTGTTCTTAGCTAGGTTTTGTGTCGAGGTATCCCCGATAAATATCGAAAATTGATAATGAAAAAAATCGAGTTATAGAAGGAGTGGTCCGACTTTAATCAAATTTGATACAGTCATAGACAAAGACATAAAAAACGATATTCAGAAGTTTCAAGCTTGCAGATCTTACAATAGTGCACAAAATCGATAATATATATATATATATATATATATATATATATATATATATATAAGGCAAGATGTTTGTGTGCGTGTCTGCTTATCTGCCTGTATGTCTGTATTTTTTCAGCCCTTTCATTTTAGTATTTGCTTCGCGTTTGGCTCTAAGTAGGTATGAATGTAGTTCTTAGTCTCAGCCATGATACCAATTACTCAAAGGACTTATTTAGCCTTCAAAATTTATTTGATATCGATACCAGGAAATCAAAATTTACTTTCATCCATTCATTTTTCTTTCAATCTACAGTTTCGCTTTAACTGGAAACAACTATTGCTTTTTAGTCTTTCGTGCCAACGTCCAAAGAGTCTGAGCTCCAGGACCATGGATTAGTTTGAAAGCGTTCATTACACCCGAGCAACGCCAGGCTATACTGCTAGTTTAGATATTAAAATGATGTTTCTAGAGCCCCAGCTCTTCACGTAAATGTTTATTTATTGATTTTATATTGTATTTACTTTATCTTCGCAAAATATCTATGTTAAATAAGGTCACCAAAGATGTGTTTTTAGAGGAAAGCAATTTAACGTCTGCATAAATAGGTATACTTGTTTACTATTTTGGACAATCCTTACGTTTTCAAGTCAAGGGTCATTCGTTATCTGTTTCTCTTATCCTTAATCTTCACTTTTTACGACCACCTCTTTCACTAAAATCACACTTCATCATAAACATTTTCACTGTCATCTTTCTTCTTTAGTGACCCATGAGCCTTGTATTAGTGATGTTTAGAATAGGTTAAAATGTTATACGTAATTAAATATGACCAGTATGGGAACGGATATACGAGGGTCATTCAATAAATTAGGTGAATTTTTTGGTATAAGGACTTCTAATACAGATAGAAGCTTACTTTTTTTAAATTATTTTCTTTACTTCTGATTGAAAAAAAGCTTTGAGAGTTTTGGAGATTTACAAAGATGGCTGACCAAGAATCATGCACCAGGACTGAACAGAGGTCAGTTATCAAGTTATTGGTTGCTAAAGGGTGCAAACCAGTTGAAATTCATAGGAGAATCTCAACTGTGTATGGTACCACATGTTTCAACCAAAAAATGTCTACAAATGGGCTAAACTGTTTAAAAAAAGGACGGAGCAGTGTTGAGAATGAAGATATGCCTGGGAGGCCAACAGAAGTGAGGTCTCCTGAGGTGATCGAATCAGTCGATGACCTCATTCAGTCTGACAGAAGGGTGTCAGTGGATGACATTGCAAGGGCTTTGAGCCTATCTTTTGGGACAGCACACAAAATTATACCGAAAAATTCACCTTATTTATTGAATGACCTTCGTATCAAGTTTAAAAAGCGACACGCTTTTATTTTTAATATTAGACATTGATTTTTTTCGAACTGATATTATCGTTCGAAGAATGTTTTGACAACAGTGCACTTCATATTTAGTCAAGTATCTGTTTTGGGAATTGCCAACTCAACTCTTTATTAAATCAAAGAGTACGTTCATCACATTCCTACAGCTGTTATGTCTCGTCTTCTAAGGAATTTCACAACTTGTCAGCTCTTCCTTTTAATGCTGACCAGCCAGTCTCTCGCAAACAAACATCTCTCCAAACTTTTCTCTTATTCAAAAAAAGTTAGAATTTCTGTTGTTTTTTCTCTTTTTACGTAGTAAAAAGTATTTTTTTAATACTTTCTTTGTTGATATTCTAAGGTAAAACAACACTTAAAAACTGCAAGTCGCAACTAACATGTCTACTTTGCTTGGCAAACTCTTCTCCGACTGAGTGAATATTTTCTTTACTATCGTCTGCTCTTTACAGTTGTTTTTTACCATTCATAATATTTGCTGTAGCAATCGATCAAACTACAGTTCTTTTCTAAAAGTGTCAGGCGGTTAAGTGCCCTAAGTGATACACGGATGGGTGATCATGTCTCGAAAGAGACATGACTGACTGAGTAAATTATTTTCATTACTATCGTTTGCTCATTTCAGTTTTTCTTACCATTTATAATATTTGCTATATTAACCGATCAAACTACGGTTCTTTTTTAAAAGAGTCAGGCGGTTATGTGCCCTAAGTGATACACGGATGGATGATCATGTCTCAAAAGATACATGAGTGACTGAGTGAATTATTTTCATTACTATCGTTTGTTCCTTTCAGTTCTTCTTACCATTTATAATATTTGCTATATTAACCGATCAAACTACAGTTCTTTTTGAAAAGAGTCAGGCGGTTAAGTGCCCTAAGTGATACACGGATGGATGATCATGTCTCGAAAGAGACATGACTGACTGGGCAGAATATATTCTAGCAGTAGGTTTTATTACTTTTTGTGGTAGACTATTTGCTAACCATGACTATTGAAATCTGTCTTGTTATTTAACGCATAGCTAGAGGGAAAAGACAGGTTAATACCTTTGTCAGTTGTATTTGCACGTAAGTGAATGCAAATGGAATTCGAACTCGGCTCTCCAATTTCTCGTTCCGAGCCGATATCCTCTGCACCATGATGCACATCCTTTTTAAAAATGTCTTTCTAAAATTAATCAATTTAACAAGTAGCTTTCTTTTCTTTTTTTTAACCAAATCAATGTTTATAATAAAAATATAAATTTGCTTTCAAACTTTCAAGTGACAACTTTCATGTTTACACAAAGAGTAATTCTTTTCACTGTTGAATATCACTGAGGAATACATTTACTCTGTCTTACCCCAAAATTGAAATCATTATCTTCAGGAAACTTTACAATATTTACAAGCACTTTTATTCATTAGGCTGTAGGGATAAGAAATTAAGAACTAAAAACGTCGTGGAAAAACCCAACTAAGAAAAAATTCACAAAAAAAGTCACTGCGAAAAGCAAATCCTGAATCCTGATTGGATTAAAAACAGAAAATTCATAATGATGTATTTTCACGCCTAGATGCGAAAAGCTTCATTGGAGCTGCCATCATGAGAAGTTTAACTATTTAAACCACGACGCTAACCTGTCAACAGTCATTCGACATGGGAGCGGTTAGCTGGGACCTCGTGGCAATGTAACGGAAGAAAATTCAAGAAGCCGACCCGGACGCAGGGCACATCTGTTTTATTTGACCTCTTCTTTTAACGACCTTTTCTTCATTTTCACACCACGCCGCTAAAGAGAACAACAACAACGACAAAATGGACGCCTTAAGTACAATTTTTTTATTTGTTTTGCGTTTTCTCTCCCTCTTTCTCAATCGCTGACCTACCAAAAAGAGGAAGGAACAAAGACTTTACATTCCGCCCTTACCCAACCATGAACTTCTGCGGGCATTTTAAATATCTAAATTATTACTAAGAACATTTTCTACAACTCTTGGTATTCTAAACGTTCTAATTGAACATTAATTTCTACGAATTTTCGTTATTCATTTCTTTTATTAAATTTCTATTTTCAAATACAAAATGTATATTTTAATCTTACCCTATTCCACACAATTCCATATATTCCAACCTGCCGACAATCAACCTTCTGATGAAAACCTTCTGATAATTCTGATAATGGTAATTCTGCGTAAATCCTGTAAGCTGTAGAGAGTTCGGTTAAGTATAAACCAAGGCCGAATCAAAGAAACTTTAACCATCACCGTACGCTAAAAGGCCAGATCAAGTCTGTTCCTTAAAGATTCTTCATTTGTTTATCTATAAAACTTAATAGCTCTTCTGATGTTGTTCACATTGTTCGCTCTTTTCTTTTTTCTCATCCTTCTGGTCACATTTCCTAACTCGTTATCTGTTTCCTCTTTCCGATGCATTTAAATAATCTACTGACATTACGCAAAACGTTCCACAGATTACAATCTCGCTTTTTAACGCAAAGAAATACAGTCATTCATTGTTACAGAGTTGATTAATATATGACGAACATAATCAGCCATATGACAGGGGTGGTGGGCGAAGATTTGGAAGCGTTTGGGGGTGTTCATGACCGGAATTTGATGTAAGAGTGTTCCACAATCCGACTTGTACATAATATAGCTTAGACTTGTAATGAAGGACAATATAACGTATGGTCTTTCAACGATATAAGCAGATTTTGTCTGTGAAAGAGATTTTAGTTATCTTGTTAAGTCTGAAATTGAAAAACCTGTCGGTCATAATTCTAATATTCTCTGCTTTATAAGGAAATATTTGACTGATATCCATTGATCGAACAGTCATGGCTCCCGACGGATATTTTTCTTCTTTTTATCTGGCCATCGGCTTTGGGTTCAAAATGTCTTACCTCGTCTCTATTGAAATGATAATATTAACCATTTTCTTTTAAGTATAAGGAAACATTCTGTTGAGGATTCCGGGTGAGGAACCGCACAAAACAATGAACAACAAACCAGATAATTGAGATAGAAAAATAAGTTATATTAAACACATAAAAGTAGACTGGCCCCAACTGTAAACCACACACACACACACACACACACACGCACACACACAGAGTACAATTAATGACAGCAGCAGTAGACGGCCAGACAGGAATGACCATTCTTTGAAAGGCCAGGAACACACTCGGACAGACACACGCTTTTCTACCATTCTGAAGATGAGATTTTGATCTCGAAATATTAATGTTTAATAAATAGGTAATACCCATACACTTCTTTACCTACATTTATTTTACTCAACGCATTGTGACAGCCTTCAAAACATAACCATATACTTGTTTTATTAAACGTAAAGATACAAACTTGAACGCAGGTTAATAATCCAGGAATACAATTAGCATGGAAAATATATATACAAATCTTGAAGTGAAGCCGTGCTAGAATTAGTATGTCCACGTCGGAACTGACGGGTGCTGTGTAATAATATTCTAGCTGAGTGGAGCTCAGAGCTACTATAACTACTGACGCGGTATTCTCACTATGGCAGAAGTATATATATACTCAAGTCGAGTCCATAATCATAGAAAAAGGGGAGGTCCCACAACACATTCGATACTCAGTGGAGGGGCAACATTTGCAATTTAAAAAATTTTTTCTCTTAAAAGAATTCTTTGTCAAAATCGGATTTTCAAGCCAAATTGGCGCTGTTTTGATGGAATTTCTGAGTCTTGATGGAATTTCTGAGTCTTGATGGAATTTCTGAGTCTTTTCTTTGAAACACTTTAGAAATTCTTCATCTTGATTATGTTGTTATTTTCTCTTCGAGTTATACGCGATATTCATTTTAGTTGTTTCTGTTCTTGAAAGTCCTCAGGTGATGTTGTTTCTGCTATTTTGTACAATACTTTGTTAATGATAGTGTAGCGCCAGTCAACAAGCTTCAAAAATGTATGTTCCTCGCTAAAAGTCTTAAGTTATTTTTAACCGTTGACTTGAGAAAGTGGTTTTATATAGCTGACAGTTTGGATGATTGAATATCACATTGGGCATGACATCCATATAAAAGTCTTGAACTGACGAGGCTAATTAAGAATATAGCTTAAGTTCTTAGGTTAATGTTTTGGTTTTTGTGTTAGGGTATTGAATTAGTTTTCGCTGTTTTCCAACAGATGTCGTTTCCAGAACTGCATGCGTGTAATCTCTGATGGAAATGCATCTATAAGGAAGTAATAAAAACATGCTTAAATTTTCGTATATATCATTTCGTCGAACTCTAAACAATTTTGTTTTTCATAGCGTTAAAAATGTCGGATTTCGTGCCAGAAAAAAAAGTGTATTTTAGGGGAATTTTACTGCACTACTTTATTCAAAATAAATCAGCAACTGAAGCACGTAATTCTTGTTGAGACTTCCGGCGATTATGCTCTATCGAAAACAACATACAGAGATTGATTTCAATGTTAAGATAAAGAACGCTCTGGCGCATCGAAAAAGTTTGAAGACGAAGAATTGGAGATATTACTTCATAAAGATGCATGGAAGGCGCAAACAGAATTTACAGAATTATTAGGAGTTGATCTCACAACAGTTTTGAAATTATTGAAAGCATCAGGAATGATTCAAATGCAAGGATATGGATGCCATACGAGTTAAAACTGTGAGACACTGAACAATGTTTTTTAAGAGCTGAGTTCGAATCCCAGTTAAATCCCTTGCATTCATTTACCCGCAAATACCCTTGGGAAAAGTAATTAATCTGTCTCTTCCCTCCAGTTATGAGATAAATAACAGGACAAATTGGGTTCTATAGCCTTGGCTGGCAACCAGTCTACCACAGAAAGTAATGGCATCCTACTGCGGGATAATCTTCTGCCCAGTCAGTCATGGTGCTTTCGACATTCATTTATGCACAAATATCCTAGGGAAAGGTATCAGTTCGTCTCTTCCTTCCAGTTATGGGTTAAATAATAGGACAGATTGGGTTCTATAGCCTTGGTCGGCAACCAGTCTACCGCAGAAAGCAATGGCAACCTACTGCAAAATAATCTTCTGCCCAGTCAGTCATGTCTCTTTTGAGACATGATCACCCAAAAGCATGTATCATGTATGACACTTAATTGAAATGAAAGAATTGAAATAATTACTTCATAATGTCTCATGTCAGGTGCAAGCTGAACTTGCAAAATTATTAGGAGTTTCAAAACATTTGAAACCATTAGAAATGATTTAGAAAAGACATTGTGTATTGTAAAAGTTGAAGCCGAGAGATGTTGAATGGCATCTTGACATGTGTGAACAGCTTCTTCAATGGCAGAAAAGGAAAGGATTCTTTGCATCGTATCGTGACCAGTGATGGAAAGTGGATACACTACAATAGCCTTGTCCGAGGAATAGCACATGCTCTGGCCGAGCAGCCCTTTCATTCTTATGAAGATGCAAAAAAAAAAAAAAAAAGGGTCAACTCATGGTTAGCCTCAAAAGACGTTTTTTTTTTGTTTTTGTTTTTTAATCATATCACCCCGAGCAAGGCGGTAACGCCACTGAAGCGCAGGGGGCTACGTAAGAGCGAAAAGAATGGAAAAGAGAAAGCCGGAAACCACATCCTAAGCAGGGAACAAGGGATGAGCCTCTTCACCTCTTCAATAGACGTGGGTGGAGTGTGAACCGGGCGATAGTTTAGTCTATCTACTCGAATTGAGGAAAAAATAAATGAATAAAAGTGAAAAGAATGGAGAAGAGAAAGCCGGAAACCACATCCTAAGCAGGGAACAAAGGATGAGCCTCTTCACCTCTTCAGTAGACGTGGGTGGATTTACATGGAATTGAAACCCTGCCAGAAAGATTGGAAAAAGTAGTGGTGAGCGATGGACAATATTTTCAGTGACGTGTTTCTTACTAATTTTTGTAAATAAAACATTACTTTTCATGAAAAATCAGCGAGAACTTATTCAAGGTCCTAATATAACATAAAAACTAGTCAACTCCAGCCCCAAAACTAGTCAACTCCAGCCCCAAAACTAGTCAACTTCAGCCCCAAAACTAGTCAATTCCAGCCCCAAAACTAGTCAACTCCAGCCCCAAAACTAGTCAACTCCAGCCCCAAAACTAGTCAATTCCAGCCCCAAAACTAGTCAACTCCAGCCCCAAAACTAGTCAATTCCAGCCCCAAAACTAGTCAACTCCAGCCCCAAAACTAGTCAATTCCAGCCCCAAAACTAGTCAACTCCAGCCCCAAAACTAGTCAATTCCAGCCCCAAAACTAGTCAACTCCAGCCCAAATATATACTTTTGTTCTGATTTCACTCTTGTCTGGTTAGAGCATAGCAGGCTGAGTCCAGTACTTGAAATTATTGAAAGCATTGGGAATGATTCAAATGCAGTGACATTGGGTGCCGTACAAGTTGAAACCGAGAGACGTCAAGCGGCGTCTTGTCAAGTGTGAACAGCTGCTTCAATGGCAGTAAAGGAACGGTTTTTTTTAATCATATGGAAAGTGGATATCCTACAATAACTCCAAGTGTAGAACATCATTGGGCAAGCCCGGCCATGCATCAACATTAACAGCAAAGCCATATATCCATGGTTCAAAACTTCTACCCTGCATTTGGTGTAGTTCATTATGAGCTACCCAAAATGACTGAAACTTATCACAGGAGATTGTTGTTGACTAAAACCGATGCGTTTGAGATGAGCATTGAAGACAACAATGGCTGCTATACAAGCAGAGACGCAACAAAGGGATTTTGCAATATGGCAGCACGAGTCCACATGTTGTAAAATAGGTAAAAATGGGAAATCCTACCCTATCGTAATCACCAGACATTGCCACATCCAATTATCCCTTGTTTCAATCACTGGCACATGGCCTGGCTGAGCAGCACTTTCATTTTTATGAAAAGGCAAAAAGAATGGGTTGAATCATGGTTATCCCCAAAATACGTTTTTCTGACGTGGAATTCAAGTTTCATAGTGTTAAACATGTCGGGTTTCGTGCCAAAGAAAGTGTATTTGAGGGGCATTGTACTGTACTACTTTATTCAAAATAAATCTGCATCTGCATCTGAAAAACAGGGTCCTGGGTATGACCGTAAACTGCATCCGGCAGCAAGGCCTCAGATTGGGAGGTTATGAGGAGCATGGAACCACCTCTTAATTGCTGTTTTCCCAGGTTCACCCTGACTCAGAGTGGTAGCACCTGTTAGGGTCCCAGCTATGGGTAAATAGTTGTCCCTTAAACAGGAGTCAGAATGCTATGAAAGTATTTACCAACAAAACTTTTTTAAATGAAAAATATTAAGCAAAAAACATTTTTTTAAATAAAAAAATTGATTTAAAACAAAAATACGTCTCCTGCCTTAAATAACCATTTAGATGTTGATAGGCCGTTAAGCAGGAACAAATCAAACCAAACCTGAAGAACACAGAATTCTTGTTGAGACTTTTGGCGACCATGCTCTGTCGAAAAGAAAAAAATAGAAAACAGAAAAAAAACATGAAGAGATTAGTTTAGATGCTTCTAAAATAATGATTTTGATGTTGAAGATAAAGAACGCTGTGGTGCATCGAAAAAGATTGAAGACAAAAAATTGGAGTCATCAAACGTTGAAAGCATTAGGAATGATTCAAAAGCAACGACATTCGGTGCCATAGGATCTGAAGCCGAGGGACGTCAAACGGCGTCTTGTCACGTTTCAACAGCTGCTTCAACGGTAGAAAAAGGAAAATATTTTTGCATAGTTTTATGACCAGGGATGAAAAGTGAATACAGTACGACCCTAAGAGCAGAAGATCGTGGGGTAAGCCCGGTCATGCAACAACATTGGCGACAAAGTTAAATATCCCCGTTTCGAAATTTCTGTTCTGTATCTGGTGGGATCAGCTGGGTGTAAATTATTATGAGCTACCTAAATCGACCGAAACCATCTCGGAATATCGCTATCGACTAATCGACTACATTTCAGCTGAGAATTAAAAAAAGAAAAACGGTCGCTATACGAGCAGAATACGACAAACTGATTTTGCAACGTTACAACGCTAGGGTACATGTTGCAAAACCAGCGAAAACCTTATTGGAAACTCTTAAATTGGATCTCCTACCCCACCCGCCATATTCACCAGACAAGTCTCCATCCGATTATCACTTAGTCCCATCGAGGACACATAGCCTGACTGAGCGATACTTTCATTTTTATGAAGATATGGACAAGCCATATCAATTAATAGACAAGTTTTTTCTTTCTGGTTTTTAACAATAATGTTCGGCCTATTTGCTTCAGTTTTTCTGTCTGTGTAGATGGTGTAATCCCATAGAATGGTGACATCTTCTATTTCTATAACCGCAGCTGGGTGATGTTCATACCAGTGTTTGTTTAAATATTTTCCATAGTGTTTGCACATTGTCCAATGTAAATATTGCCCCACTCTATCATGACGATTTTTATATTCATTTTGGGCAAGTACAGAACGTTCTGAGATTAATGGTCTATTGTTTCTTGGTATTTATCACAGTATCTGCATTTTGGATCCACATTATTATGTATAATATTTGCCTGAAAATTCCTAGTGAAAAGACTTCTGAATAAGACCTCTTCCTCGTTCTTTACAGGTTATGTATAGACGGTCTACATCAGCCTTTGGATGATGCATCTTATGCTTAGAAAGAAGCTTTCTTGTTTTAGAATCCATTATTATTATTATTATGTCATTTTTCATCATATTTCGATTTCTGCTTTGGTCTCGCTACCAACCAAGTCTGCGGGGAGACCTAAGGCAGGTAGTGGCGTGTTGTTATGGCTCCATTTCATGTTTTTCTATCTTCCCTATCATCCTCAGCATTACATAGATAAAGTTTTCCTTAGTGTGTGGGCTGTACTTAATAAGACAATTTTTTGTATATTTCTTAAGCTGGGGTTTCCAGGGATTCTTTCAATGTGTTGTTTTGTTCCATTTTTTACCATTCCAAGTGCACCTACTATCACTGGCACAACTCTTGTTTTCAATTTCCACATTTTTTCTATTTCAATTTCCAGGTCTTTATATTTTGACAGTTTTTCAAATTCCTTGATTGCTATGTTACAATCCGCTGGACAAGCCATATCAATTAATAGACAAGTTTTCTCCTTCTGGTTTTTAACAATAATGTCTGGCCTGTTTGCTTCAATTTTTCTGTCTGTGTAGATGGTGTAATCCCATAGAATGGTTACATCTTCTATTTCTGTAACCGGTGCTGGATGATGTTCATACCAGTGTTTGTTTACAGCTTTTCCATAATGTTTGCACATTGTCCAATGTAAATATTGCCCAACTCTATCGTGGCGATTTTTATATTCGTTTGGGGCAAGCACAGAACAGCCTGAGATTAGGTGGTCTATTGTTTCTTGGTGTTTATCACAAAACCTGCATTTTGGATCCATATTATTATGCATAATATTTGCCTGAAAGTTTCTCGTGAAAAGACTTTGGTCTTGTGCTGCAAGTATAAATCCTTCAGTTTCAGACTTTAATCCAGATGCACGTAACCATCGATGAGTATTAACTTTGTCAACATTGGATTTATTGGCACGTACTGGATATTGGCCATGCAGAGGTTTGTCTTGCCAGCGCTGTTTCATCTTTTCAAGAGCTTTATCTTTGGCTTTCATTTTCATATTTTTTGCCGCAATAGTTGGTTCTTGGCTTCTGTTTTGCTTTTCTACAGAATCTACTAACTGTAAATCTTGTTTGTATTTACTGCCTTCTTTTATTATTGAATATTTTTTCTTTCTTTCTTCATGTTGCCTTACTAATTGTATCATCCAATCCTTTGTTGTTTCTATGTATGTTAGTAAGCCAATAGTTGTTGTCTTGTATGACAATTCCAGCTGAATAAGACCCCTTCCACCTTCTTTACGGGGTATGTATAGACGGTCTACATCAGCCTTTGGATGATGCATCTTATGCTTAGAAAGAAGCTTTCTTGTTTTAGCATCCATTCGTCTGATGTCGTTTAGAGTCCAGTTTAAGATGTTGAAGCTATATTGGACAACTGGGATTGCAAGGCTATTAATGGCCATAACTCTGTTCTGTGAATTTAATTCAGTTTTTAATATCATTCGTAGCCTTCTATAGTACTCTTTACGCACTATTTCTTTCATTTTTTTATGGTGAATGTTTTCGCTCTCATTTACACCTAGGTATTTATAAGCTTCTTCTGGTTTCAATTCTTTTATTGTTACAGCAGGGTCTAGGATAATTGAGGATGTTTCTTGTATTGATCCACGTAAAACTGTAGCTTTAGCACATTTATTCAAATTAAATTTCATTCCAATGTCTTCGCTGAAGCATTTTACAGTTTGCAGAAGACCTTCCAGCTCATTATCATTCTTAGCATATAACTTTAAGTCATCCATGTAAAATAGATGGCTTATTTTCTTTTGGCCTATTTTATAACCACATTCTGTCTTATTAAGTTGACTGGTTAGTGCTATTAATGATATGCAGAATAGTAAGGGAGATAAAGAATCACCTTGAAATATACCTCTTTTGATGTTTATTTCATCAGACTTATAGGTTCCATTTATATGATTGAGGTAAAGGGTTGTTTTCCATATAGACATGCACTGTTTGATGAAATTGATGATGACGGGCGATATCTTGTATATATTGATGACGGGCGATATCTTGTATATATTTATTATTATTATTATTATTATTATTATTGTTGTTGTTGTTGTTGTTGTTGTTTCCGCTGGCTTTTTTCTATATTTTTTCCGTTTTCTTTTTTTTCCATTTTTACTCAAGTTTTTATTTTATTTTCAATTTTCTACCACTTCCGTCCGTTTGTCCTTCACGGGATCTAATTTTCTTTTGACAGAATAGTTTCGGCTTGTCTGTGTCGAAGTTTGAAAATCTCGAATGAATTTGAGTTTATCATTTTAATTATTTAAAATTGTCGCCATATTTTGTCCAGAATTAGTCAATGACGTGACCTACAAGGCTTCAAGCATAATTAATGACTATTTCTGAACAACTAAATACCGACTCTTGACCACATTCCAGCGAATTTGCAAGAGTTGTCTTTCAGCTTTGTGTAATGTTTGAAACCTGATGGTAAATTCTCATTTTGCTGTTTGAAAATAGACTTTACAAATGAAAACATATCGGGAAATATTTTCAAAAACACCGAAACATCACAAATTATCTATTACGACAGAGGATTTCAAAATACCATAATTTTTCAAACATAATACGCACCTTTAGATTTAGGTTGAAAAAGTCTTAAAAATATTCCTTATGTATAATCAGTCAGTTAAGTGCCATATGCGAAACACGCTTGGGCGATCATGTCTCAAAAAAGACATGACTGACTGGGCAGAAGATTATCCCGCAGTCGGTTGCCATTGCTTTCTGCGGTAGACTGGTTGCCGACCAAGGCTATAGAACCCAATGTGTCCTGTTATTTAACCCATAGCTGGAGGGAAGAGACGGATTAATACCTTTCCCAACGGTATTTGTGCGTAAGTAAATGCAATGGATTCAGCCGGAATTCGAACTCGGTTCCCCGATTTCTCTTTCTGGGCCGTTATCCACTGCACCACAAGGCACATCCAAATAAAATGGTATAAAATGGTATTTGTCTTTTATACATCCGGGCAACCGGATGTCACACGGTACGAGCAAAAACGAACTTTTTAATTTTAATTTTTTGACTAAAATATCTTTTAAAATTCCTTGCATGTTATTTGCGATATGTAGGTTTAAAATATGCAATAGTCGGCCGAAATTAGCTACCTGGAATCTCGTATTCAGTCAGTTAAGTGCCATACGTGACACACGCTTGGGCGATCATGTCTCGAAAGAGACATGACTGATTGGGTAGAAGATTATTCCGAAGTAGATTGCCATTACTTTCTGAGGTAGCCTGGTGAATTATATTATTATATTAATAAGTAGTAATTAATGGGGGATTAGTTTATTACTTCATGACAATAGAAAACCGATCCCCCACTTTATGCCCAGTAGAAGTTGTAATTGTCTGTCCAACCATTCAGTCAGTCAGTTAAGTGCCATATGTGATACACGCTTGGGCGATCATGTCTCGAAAAAGACATGACTGACTGGGCAGAATATTATGCCACAGTATGTTGTCATTACTTTCTGCGTGAATTATATTATTATATTAATAAGTAGTAATTAGTGGGGAATTAGTTTATTGTTTCATGACAATAGAAAACAGATCCCCCACTTTATGCCCAGTAGACGCTTTAATTGTCTTTGCAACTATTCAGTCAGTAAGTTAAGTCTCATACGTGATACACGCTTAGGCGATCATGTCTCGAAAAAGACATGACTGACTGGGCAGAAGATTATCCCGCAGTAGGTTGTCGTTACTTTCTGTAGTAGACTGATTACCAGACAAGGACATAGAACACAATCCGTCCTGTTATTTAACCCATAATTGAAAGGAAAAGACGGATTAATACTTTTCCCAGGGGTATTTGTGCGTAAGTGAATGAAAGGAATTCAACTAGAATTCGATTTCTCGTGGACATCCACTGTACCACAAACACATCTGTATTAGCTTAGACATTAGAGTAACTTTCATATACGCTACTGGCCATAATTATTAGGCCATACCAGTTTAAACAACAACAAAAAAATGACGTATTTCATACTATTTTTAGTATATATTGCCAAGTGGATAATTCTAAATGAAAATAGAACGGTTCTTTTGTTATTATTACTTTGCAAAATCTTTCAAGGCAAATAGCGACAATTTACCCATCGCAACCTGTAAATTATATATATATACACTACCGGCCATAATTATTAGTCCATCCCAGTTTTTCTTTAATTAAATGATTTATTTCATACTATTTTTAATATTTATTGCCAAGTGGATTATTCTAAATTATAGAATGGTTCTTTTGTTATTATTACTTTGCAAAATTTTTCAAGGCAAATAGCGACAATTTACACATCGCACACTGTAGATTGTGTATATATATATACACTACCGGCCATAATTATTAGGCAACCCCAGTTTTTTCAAAAGAAATGATGCATTTCATACTATTTTAAGTAGATAATTCTAAATGAAAATAAAATGGTTCTTTTGTTATTATTACTTTGCAAAATTTCACAAGGCAGCCAGGAAGCCTTTGCTTCGGCCAGCCAATAAGAAGAAGAGACTAGCATGGGGAAGAGAGCACAAAAACTGGACACCAGAACAGTTCATTTGATGCACATGTTATTGTCCAGCATTAACAAAAGAACCATTCTAATTTCATTTAGAATTATCCACTTATTTTTCATTTTATTTTCGTCATGGATTCTTTAATCAAAATCATACCTCATAAATATAGCCTCAGCAGTAGCATTTATCAATTTACTAATTTTAGTAATTACTAATTTTTTCTTGATTTGCCCTATTGAAATTGGAATGCGTCTGAACACAAGTGCCTCTTATATGCCATCAAATACGGTAAACTGAATTTTTTTTTCAACATCTTATATTTATCGTCTTTAGACAATATCATCATGAAGGAAAAAACTTGACGCTGCGGATATCATAGACCGAGCTTGTGAGCATTGATGCGATGTTGGAAAGAATGGCAACGAAAAGAATATTAAATGTTGAGCATAAGGAAGAGACAACTGAATTTCCTGGGACAAGCAATGAAGAAGGAGGGCTTGGAAACCTGGTAATAACAGGCCAGATAGAGGGAAAAAGAGACAGAGGAAAGTAGTGGATAACATATTTGAAGGGCTTAAGCTAGTGGATGTTAGAGCGGAGTCTGGGTTGTGTAACAGGAGAAGACGTGCTAAGAGCCACCACGGATAGGGAGTCGTGGAAAGCCATGATCGCCTACGTCCTGAAAGAAGAAAAATATTTATAAGAAACGATAATGTGGATATAAAATGGGGGATCAATTCTATATTATAATCAATATATAAACTGGTCCCTCATTTTGTGGCTATGCTATTTTTTGTACATTTATATTCTAGATTTATGGTCTTGAGCTAGTGGATGGCAGAGCGGGGTTTGGGTGGTGTAACAAGAGAAAACTTGATTAGAGCCACCAAGGATAGGGAAATGTGGAAAGCAATGATCGCCTACGTCCTGAAAGGACAGGGTACGTATCATCATCATCATTTATTCATCACACCCAGATGGCGCATAGGACAACAACGTTTTGTTATTGTTTCTGTAACAGACTGTTTTTTACGGGGCAGGGTCATCTATCTATCATCTGCACCCAAGCCCCAATGGACCATTCTTGGTCCTTACATCTACAGCACCTGGTATTCCCAAACGGTCACCCATTTAGTACTGACCAGGCTCGATGTTGCTTAACTTCGGTGAGCTGACTGGAAGCGGTGTATTCAATACGACATAGCCGTAGACTGCAGGGCACATAGATGAAGAAGAATATTAAGGATTTATATAGTTCACTCGATATTTTGAAATTAAAGATCTGCAAAGTCTTTCAAGCAAGTGCACAGACATGTGCAGACAAAAATGCAATATGCTTGCGGCGAAAATAAGCAACGCGCTCCGATTAAGAATCATTTTCAATAATTACTGGAGCCGCTTGCGGTCGGCTTTTTCTCAGTTAAAAGAAAAGTATTGTAAGGCGAAAACTGAGGTTGATGACGACGATAGCGTAGGGAAGCCATTCAAAACGAACACACGAGAGGTACCAGGGAAGGTGACATCCGTTTAGCGGAAGAAGGATACTATGACACGATGACAGCGACAACGATATTAAAGATGATATAGACATGTACTACGCTGACAACACAGATACAACTGAAATGGCTTTCATTTTTGAATATATATATATATATATATATATATATATATATATATATATATATATATATAATATTTATTTAGAAATTATAACATGGATATATTATAATATCACTAAACATGTTTATTTGGACAAGGAATATTATTATACGTACCCTATACTCGGATATATATATCTGACGCCAATTCGGTCGGGTTTCAATCCTGGGTTAGGAAGCGACCGGAGTCTAATCCGTACTGATGAGCTGTGATACAGCGAAACCGATCTGTCTGCGGATGACTTTAGTATTTACGCTCTCACACCCTGATTGAGCACTCTGGAAGAGTGGGAGACTTTGTAAACAGTATCTACTCCGGAATTTACGCACCGCTCATTCGATAATGAATTGGAGCACTGTAGCTATTGGGCGTGTTTATACGCGCTAAAAAGCCTGCCTTCTTCTACTGGACGCTCGTAGCCTAGGGGTAGAATCGCCGACTGACGCCAATGCGGTAGGGTTTCAATCCTGGGTTAGGAAGCGACCGAAGTCTAAGCCGTACTGATGAGCTGTAATACAGCGAAACAGAACTGTCTGATATATATATATATATATGGTCAGAATACATATTTAGATAGATAGATATGGTCAGAATAAGATAGATAGATAGATAGATAGATATGAATAGGATGCAATAGAAAGATATGAACAGAATGCGATAGATAGATAGATAGATAGATAGATAGATATGAACAGAATGCAATAGATAGATAGATATGAACAGAACACTATTTTTAATTCATACTCGTATTTGAATGTAAGTTTCTTTTTCTCTAAAAATAGTTATCAAATATTTAGGCCGGTGAATAGATATAAATGATTGTTTAATTCTAGAAAAACAGGCTTTCGTTAAATTTCGTAATATATATATCTGCATGTGCGCGTATGTGCGTCTGTGTGTGGGGGGTGTTGTGGCCTGGTTAGGGGCCAGATATAAAGACATAAAAACTAAATAGAGTTAAACAAGTAACAAGAAACAGTAGTAAAAACAAACAGACTGCTTATTTATATAGTTTGGAAGAGTTCATTTGTGCAAGGGTAATTTACCATAACACTATTTTTTTAAATAATCATATCGTACCAAGCAAGGCACTGTTTTCCACGGGTTTACATAGGAGGAAAGTTATGAGAAAGAGTGACATGTTATTGTGGGTGTCAGAAAGATGAGAATACTGATGAGAGTGGAGTGGTAGGAGAAAAGAGCTTGAGAGAGAGAGAGAGAGAGAGGATGCAAGTTAGTGAGATAGAGAAAACTATTGACTTTACATTTAAATTCTTAGAGATTGTAGCTGTCAGGAAAGTAAGTTAACGGGGGTGGGGATTTTTTTTTATAATCATTTCGCCCCAAGGAAGGCATTTTACTGCAACTGTTTTGTAGGGGGTTACATAAGAGGAAAGTTATGAGAAAGAGGGACAGGTTATAGGGGGTGTCAGGAAGTGAGTAAAAGAAGGATGAGAACACTGATGAAAACGGTGTGAAAGGAGAAAAGAGCATGAGAGAGAGAGAGAGAGAGAGAGAGAGACAGAGAGAGAGGATGCAGGTTAGTGAGATTGGAGATGACTATTGACTCTTGGAGATAGTAGTTGTCGGGGAAGCAAGTTAATGTAAAGGAGTAAAAATTTGCGTTTACATTTTATTGGTTTCACAGTAAAAGGGCGGAACCTAGTTGCTAATCTTGTGGCTCGAGTAAATTCATATATAGGAGGTACCAGTGAGCTAAATTCATTGGAGTAGAACCCATGAAAGTATTTGTAGAAGAGACACAGTGAAGCCACATTGCGCCGGTGGGAAAGTGACTGTATCTGAGCTGCCAAGTCGGAATCGATCACATTACAGATTCTCCATTGGATTTTCGACCCCTAGGTAGATAGCAGGAGCACCCGACCAGATATGGCAGCTGCATTCAATGCACGGGCGGGTGTTAGATTAATATATGTACAGGATTGTTTCAGACGGGAAAAAATTACTGGCTCTACACAGGGAACCGACTTTCTTAGCAGCGAAATTAGCTATAGATTCTATATCGTCATTCCACTTGAGGTCTGTTGTGAGAGTTAAGCAGAGGAGGCGCAACATATATATATATATATATATAACAATATATAAGCATATGCAGTGTTTGGTTGGTAATTTTAAATTTACACATTAGTTAATATCAGCCAGGGGTGGCCAAGCGAAGGCTCGGGAACCACATGAAGCTCTTAGACCAGTAATATGCGGCTCGTTGAAATATGTTGGTCGAACCTAATTTATTCTTCACCATTAATATAAAAGTTAAATAAGAAGGTCGATGACTCTCATATAATCACAATGACTCTCGCATAATCACGACCACTCTCGTATAATGACGAAGACTCCGTATAATAACGATCACTCTCGTATAATGACGAAGACAGTATTTATTTACCTTCCCACTAAAGGCAAAATGTGCACAAGGTCTTTTTAAAGTGGGATTCCCCGGGCCATATAGCCCGGCCCAAAATTCCTGTCTAATTTACCCCAGTCGTGACTCCACCCTTGGCGTAGTCACGACTGGGTCAATGCTCTCCGCCTGAAGGCAGAGGGCTTGACAGTGCATAGAGCCGTCAGTATAATGACGAAGAGTAGAGAGCGCTCTCTACCCGAAGGCAGAGGGCTGACAGTGTCATAGAGTCGTCAGTATAATGATGAAGACGGTATTTACCAACCTCCCCACGCAAGGTTAGATGTGACACAAGGTCATTTTATAGTATTTCTTATCGGCCATATAGCCGGGCCAAAAAATGTCTGTCTATTTTTACCGAGTCGTGATTCTACCCTTCGGCGTAACCACGACTATGTTAGTGCTCTCTGGTCGGAAGCAGAGAGCACTCTCTACCCGAAGGCAGAGAGCTGACAGTGTCATAGAGTCGTCAGTATAATGACGAAAACTCTCCAGGTCGTTCTAGTCCCGGTCTTTTATAACCCGGGTCATACCTATTCCTTTCACTACAACAGGCTTAAAATAAGGATATTTCACTACAACGGGCTTAAATAATCAGGAAAAAAGTGTGCATTTTAGGAATTCTCATGTATAATGCGCACCACTGATTAAGTCGTAAGTTGGATGTCCGTTGTTGTGCAATAGATAAATAGATGTTGTGCAAAATTAATATCGACGAAACACGCAAAATTAATATCAACTAAACACGCAAAATTAATATCGACTAAACACGCAAAATGAATGGGTGTAAGTCAAATTTTGATTTCCTGCTATCGATATAGGTCTTTTTGGTCGTAAACTGAATTTTGAAGGCTAATTAAGTCCTCTGAGTAAATGGTATCGTGGCTGAGACTAAAAACTACAATTATACCTACTTAGAGCCAAACCCGAACCAAAAACTAAAATAAAAGGGCTGAAAAAATGCAGACATACAGACATATAAACAGACACACACACATACATATTGCCTTTTATATATATATATATATATATATATATATATATATATATATATCAATTTTCTGCACTATTGTAAGAACTGCAACCTTGAAACTTTTGAATATCCTTTCTTATGTCTTTGTCTATGAGTGTATCAAATTTGATTAAAATCTGACCACTCCTTCTATAACCCGATTTTTTCGATTATCGATTATCGATATTTATCAGGGGGTACCTCGACACAAAACCTAGCTAAGAACACTCGCAGGCGCTTATAGTACAACTGTGTGAATTTTCAAGAAACTCCTTTCCGCCGTTTCGGAGTCTATAGGTAACACACACACATACACAAACACACACACACACACACACACACACACACACACACACACACACACATCCGCACACACAGACAAATTTCTATTTATAAATTGTTCAGATTTCTAATGTAATAGATCCGTTACTGCGATATTTTTGCAATAAAGTGTATATCGTAGTAAGATTTGGCTATTTTCAGTTCCAGAGTTAAGTTGGGGTTTTGAAAGTTGCCGAAGGACCAACTGATACATGTGTGCAGACGACTCAGACCAAAAACTAGGCACTCCCCTAATTGGCTAAAAAAGCAGCATAGTATGAATAAAAAAATGTCACAAACTTAATAAAAACGAACATTCTCCATCAAAATATTTGTATTATATTAAGAGAAAAGATCAAAGTAATTGTTAACTATTCTTTTTTAATTTTTAATCCATTCTAACATGTTGGAAATTTTGGCAGAAAATCTTGTTTTGATTTGAGTTAGCGAGTAGCCAACACGTTACGACTGTTTACAATCGAAAACGTGATGATGACATAACCCTTTTTTTTTCGGCGACAAACACATTAATTTGAAATTCTCGCAAAAATCAAATAATTCTCAGATTTTAATGAGACTTTCAGTACTTATTCATAAATGAATGAAATTATTTTTAAAATTGTTATTTTTTAAAAATCTGGGTAAAAATATTTTTTTACTTCTGGTACCCGCCTTCATTTAATTCCATGTCATTTTAGTAAATTTTAATTTGTTGCGATCTATAATTTTATTAGTTAACCGCATGACTCACTGGGGAATATAAATCATTTTTTAATTTGGCCTCTGTATCCAAAATCTGCTCCGAAGAGGAAAAAAATTCAACAAAACTCTGATATTATTTAATTAGATTAGCTTTTAATCGCTTGAATAAATAATAAAAATCAAGGATATTATAATCTGAAGCAAAGAAAATTTCGATTTCTAACGAAATTTTAATAGAATTGTTTTCATTATTTTTTATTATAATAACTTATAATATTTCAAAAGTACTTTTAAAATCATCAATGATTTGTTGCTGTAAGATTTTTAAATAGAATTGATGATTATATTGCCTATCGAAAATTGAAAAGTAAAATAAAAATAGTCATATTTTTGTGTATTTGAATTTTGTTTTTTGTGTGGTAATTTCTATGTGTAAAGTAAAAGGTCAAATTTCCTTCCCTTATGCAAAACTTTTGTACAATTTTGTCACTTATAAACGCCATACACTTTTATCTCTAATCAAGAACCTGTCAACAGGTAAAAAGGAGTTCAAATTTGTGATTAAGAAATAGTTTTATTCTAAATGTCACGCTATAAATAAGGAATACTGGCGTAAGTCAGATTAATGTCGCATAAAAGTTGCTAATTTTCTAAAAATAATGTGTCACAGATGTATATTTTATTTTTGCAATATTTTTAAAACCGAGAATTAACTTTTGTTTACAAATGTGTCGATTGCTCAAAAATGGCGGCAAAATTTTTAAAAATCTTAAATTTTTATATTCCAATCAATATAATTTCAGTTTGAAATAAACCAGAGTGTATTTTGCTTACTGGCAATAGTAAATTTAATCGTTTAGCTTTCAATTAAAACTAAAATAAAAGTTTCAAGAAAACTTTTTCATTTTTAAAATTCAGTTTAAAAGTAATTATGCAATGTTTCCGCGATTTAGCAAAGGTACTTACGATAAACCTCCTCTCACCACACGGTTAGTTACTGTCTTGTTAAAAATAAGATCAAATATAAATATATATTCTGTTTACATTTTAAAACGTTGAAGTTTTAATTATTTGACATTTATGAGAGGTGAAATATTGTTACCGGATTATCATTATCGGCTAAGAAGCAAGAGTTTATTGCCCCGCTATTTTTTACGACTTTAGGATATCGACGTTTGTAAGAAGCTGCGTGTTGTCTCTGACGTTTTGATTCAAGGAGAATTCACCAGAGAGGGTATATAACAGTTGGTCACGGCTGAATGGGTTAAAGTTTAAAAAGAAGTAGTAGTTATTGTCGATATTTTGAATAGCAGAAATCTGAGTTGCTGCAAATATTTAACATTCCTCGTCGTCCAAGAACACCGAGTAGATAGCAGTCAGTCACCGTTGGTCCCAGGTGCGAACAATTATTTCTGTCAACGACAACAGGGTATACAACACTAATGGCCTGTCTAATTTGTTTATCACAGATTTAATTAGGGAAGCCATTATTAATGAGAGTTTCTTTAATGTTTGTAATTCGGTGGAGTTTTTTTTTTTTTTACACGGAGGACTTTTGCACGGTGTATCTAATTTTTTAGAATAGCATTTTGTATTAGAGAGGGAGCATTCATTTTTAGCTTAGAGTGAAAGTGCCTATGCGAATACATATTTTTTATATAAGAAGGTAGTTAATGTGCTATTATTTATGTCTATCAATACACCAAGAAAAGGAATTTTATTACTTCATTATTAATAATTAATGTTTTTATCTAAGAATATTTTTTTACTTTTTATATCTATTAAAATTAAGAAGATCACCCGGATACGCTACCATGGTTTGAACCTTTCGCTATTGTCAGATGGTATAATCATAATTCAACATTCAAGCTAGAAAACCTTAGTCCAACTAGCCAACCATGTGTGAAAATTAAAAGGAAAAACAAAATAAATCCTAATGTAAGCTGGAGTATATTGAGAAAAGTCAAAACATTACTGCAGTAGTGATATCTGCCAATTATACCAGGAGGAATTGTTGGCTGTAGCATCATTCTCAGAAAGAGAAAAGTTACTAAATTAAATGACTGAAATAATGTCTGGATGTTTACACATTAGAAATTAACTTTGGGGTTCGTACAACCCCGGATAAAAGTATATAAAACATTATTTCGCTAGTTTTATTTGTGTGGAAATTGAAAGGAAAAACCAAAATAAATCCTAATGTAAGCTGGAGTATATTGAGAAAAGTCAAAACGTTACTGCAGTAGTGATATCTGCCAATTATACCAGGAGGAATTGTTGGCTGTAGCATCATTCTCAGAAAGAGAACAGTTTCTAAATTAAATGTCTGAAATAATGTCTGGATGTTTACACATTAGAAATTAACTTTGGGGTTCGTACAACCCCGGATAAAAGTATATAAAACATTATTTCGCTAGTCTTATTTCAAACTTCTGGTTATACGTTCGGAATAAAGTGTAAGGGAATGAATTACTTTATAACGCCTGATGATACCACAGATTTGAATTATGGTAGTGTAATTGGAAACCTTCCTAAATTTGATATTTAAAAGTTCTGCATGTTAAAGCTTTACTTTTAAATTATTTTTTTTACTTTTAAATTATTTTCTTTACTTTTAAATTGTTTTTACTGGTCTAATTTGACTCTGATTAATAACTGTTTAGCAATTATATATACATATGTGTGTGTACGCGCGGGTGTATGTATGTATATAATTTATTTGTTTAAACATTATTTTTAAGAGATACTCTTTTTTTTTTAATTAACAGTATATTTTGTTTACATCTGCTGCTTGTTATAAAAAATATATATATATTTATATATATATTTATATATGTATAAAAAATATATATCTTCCGTCAGGATTCGAACCTCCTATTTTTTTTTTTTTATATTTTTTAAGCGCGATTGAATTTAGTGTGTCTGTGTGTGTGTCTTAGGTTTTTCATGTTGTTTTGTTGAGGGAAGGCTTTTATTTTTATAAATATTTCTTCCTGCTTCATAAGCGAGTCATAATCTGCATTTTGGTAGATAGGCATTAATCTGAATTTATCTCCATTACGGTCATGTAAATGTTGGGAAACATGCAACTTCCTGTTGTATCAATTTACATGCCCATTCAGAGATTGCATCTCTGGTACTAATAATATACCCACCATATATATTGGTTTTACTACAACCACACTCTCTCGTAGACTTACCTGTCATCTTCCTGATCAAAGTTTAATTAAACAAAATTTCTTAGACAAACATAGCCAAGTAGATAATATTAGACAGATTTTAGTCGATAACGCAATAATACTTTTATTCAAGCCTTTTATCATCCCATAAATACGCGAATCATTACAAAAAATAGTATTCCAAAAACAACAAAAAGAACTAGATGGCGCGTAGAATAGAATTAATTCAAAATCACTGAAAACAATTTTGAAGTATAAAAACGAAATCAAATTTCACAAGTCAGTGTAAAAAAGATTTTATGGCCAATGAAAGGTGACTGACTTCCAAAACGAAAGAGTTTTAACTTGTGAGTGTGAAAAATAAATAAATAAATAAATAAAACAAACGCGCACGCATATGAACTTTCTTACCTGCTCACCACTTACTAATATATTCACGATATTTTGGCCATCATAAAAACAATCGGATCTCGACATTGGCTTGAAAGGGGTCAACCTTTGACTCGAAACGCGTGTAGCGACACAAATACCATGATGGACACTTAATACAAAAAGCAATTAATATTAATAATAATAACAACAATAAATCTACACTAACCAAAAACTTCACTTTTTTCTTGTATACCAATTTCTCTCGTTTAAACAAGCCCTATTTCTATTTCTTAATATATATATATATATATACCACAAACGATGATATAATTAAAATTTGAAATTTAATAGAAAAAATCGGTTTCTAAACCGTTGTCTAATTAAGATTTAAAATTTAATTGAAAAAATCGACTTCCTAAATCCAAAATTATGATTAAATATACGAATTTAGATTATTTACAAAAACCCTACTTATTGTTATGTCGCCAAGTATAAATGAATAACTCAACAACAGAATCAGAATATAAGTTGTATTCCGCGGAAAGACGGTTAGTATGTACATAAGTGATTAGTAATATTTACAAAAGAAAGATACAAGAGTCCAATCCGTCGTAAGACGTGTGTATACGTGATTACTTCCGGTACGTCACCGGAAGTGTGACTAACTCTTCACTGACTCGCACTGACTCTTCAGTAACTCATTAGAGACTCTCAAGTGACTCTCTACGACTCATTATTTAGTCGTCCCTCCCAGTAAGGGCAACATATGACACATGGTCAGTTTATATCTGGGCTTTCCGGGCTATATGGCCCGGCCAAAAAATCTCTGTCTATTTTTGCACAGTCGTACTTCTACCCTTCGGCGGAACCACGACTGGGTTAATGCTCTCTGCTCGGAAGCAGAGAGCGCCCTCTACCCGATGGCAGAGTGCTGACAGTGTCGTAGAGTCGTCAGTCTAGTGACTCGGTACGACTGTATTTACTAGCCTTCCCACGCAAGGCTGGATGTGACACATGGTCATTTTATAGTGAGTATTCCCGGCCATATAGCCGGGCCAAAGAATGTCTATTTTTCCCCAGTCGTGGTTCTACCCTTCGGCGGAACCACGACTGGGTTACTGCTCTCCTCGGAAGCAGAGAGCGCCCCCCCGCCCGAAGGCAAATAGCTGACAGTGTCATAGAGTCGTCAGTCTAGTGACTCCTTACGACTGTATTTACTAGCCTTCCCACGCAAGGCTGGATGTGACACATGGTCATTTTATTATGTCTGTCTATTTTTCCCCAGTCGTGGTTCTACCCTTCGGCGGAACCACGACTGGGTTAATGCTCTCTGCTCGGAAGCAGAGAGCGCCCCCCGCCCGAAGGCATAGTGTTGACAGTGTCGTAGAGTCGTCAGTCTAGTGACTCTCAAGCGACAGTCCTATAGAGAATTCACCATTGCTATATATAGCAATGGGAACAGTCCATTTGTAGTCAAATAGGAGCGGCGCCCTAACACTTATATACTAAAAATATTCTGTACTGAATACGCATCCCACCCCTAACCTGTTCCTCTAAGATATCCTAAAGGACATAGTCTAGTCACAAGACATATATAAATAAAACTTACACTCTAGCTACTAATGGTAAATCTGTCTAGAATTCAAAGACACTCATTAATCAAACATACTCACTACCCACAAACTCTCTACCCACACCCATACCACCTTACTCAAAATTCTAAAGGTCAATCAACAAAATTCTAAAGGTCAATCAGTAGTACTTGTTCCCTTATCACTAAACACCCCCACGTCAACATTACATACACAAGTGACTCAGTATAAGAATAGAAATTTAAAATTAAAAAATTAATAGAAAAAACGGTTTTCAAACTGTGATCTAATTAATAATTAAAAATTAAAAGTTTAATAGGAAGAATATATTTCCTAAATCCAAAGTTAAGATCAAATATACAAATTTACATTAATTATAAAGACTCTGCTTAAATACAAAAATATTCGGCTCCATCCACTACCGGCTTTTTCTAAGAAATCCAAAGGATATAGTCTAGTCACAAGATAATAAAACTTGCATTATAACGGCTAAGGTTAAATCTGTCGAGAAATCAAAGAGACTCTCATTAATCAACGAATTTAACTTCACTCTCTCGGTCAGAGACTTGTTCCCCTACCACTAACCCCCACCAACACCCAAACACAACTGACCAAATATAAGAAAAGAGGCTTTCCATTCCTTTACATACCGCCTGATAACACATTGAAGTTTCAATGTCGAAACAAATGTACCTTTGTCGTGGATATATATAGAAAAAATTATGTACATATTCTAATATATATACATATATATATATATATATATGTAATGAATTATTTTGGACATTATTTTTACCGATACTCGTATTTATTTAAATTGTCGGTTGCTTATAACCAAGTTTCGTTAAATTTCGTTAATATATATATATATTGTAATAGTTGATACAATAAAAGCATGGTATCACTACACAAAATTTCATGTTTCAGAGCAGAACCGCTCCTCTTCGGGTGATATGCTATATATATATATATATATATATATATATATATATATATATATATATATATATAATTGATCTCATAGTATCTAATAACTCTACAATAACACAACTAAATCCTCTACAGAAAATCAATGTAGTGTAACAATTTACAAGTCTGTCCAGAGACTGAATCTCTGGTACTAATAATAAAACCACTACATATATTGATTTTACTACAACCACGCTCTCCCGTAGACTTACCTGTCACCTTTCTGATCAAAGTTCAATTAAACAACATTTCTTAGACAAACAATGTCATATAGATAATTGTGATGGGAAAATACACCTATTCCTCAGATAATGGACTCTCCCTCCTATATTAATAAGAGTTAACAAGAAGTTTACTCTAGAAATTCTTGAGAAGTTCATAGGAGTTCTAGAGAGTTCTTTAGAGTTCTTTTGGAGTTCAGTAGAACTACTAGGCAGTTGATATTAGTTGGCAGTTAGCCGAATACTAAGGAGTCAGCTTACAGCGGAAGATTACCAAGTTCCTTATATTTTGGGTGCGTTAAGTCGATTAGCAATCGACATAGCACGATTGTAACCTTCAGTGCAAAAAATTACTCCACAACAGATCAGATATATATATATATTATCGATTTTCTGCACTATTGTAAGAACTGCAACCTTGAAACTTCTGAATATCGTTTCTTATGTCTTTGTCTATGAGTGTATCAAATTTGATTCAAATCGGACCATTCCTTCTATAACCCGATTTTTTCGATTATCGATCTTCGATATTTATCGGGGGTACTTCGACACAAAACCTAACTAATAACACTCGCAGATGCTTATAGTACAACTGTGTTAATTTTCAAGAAAATCGGTTCAGCCGTTTCGGTGTCTATAGGTAACGGACACAGACACACAGACACACACACACATACACACAGAGACATAGTTCCATTTATACATAAGTTTAGATCTTTACAAGAATTATATAAGACCTAGAATATTGTTAGTTATGTGCCATACGTGATACACGCTTTGGGCGATCATGTCTCGAAAGAGACATGACTGACTAAACAGAAGATTTTCCCGCAGCAGGTTGCTGTTTCTTTATGCGGTTGACTGGTTGCCATAGTTAGGACCAATACTCTCTAGAATAGAGTGATGGTACCATAAAATTGCGTTCATATTATTTAGAATTCAGCATTAAATAACTCATCCAGGTGTTGATATACCGCTAAACAAAACTAACTAACAAATCAACTAATTCTTATTCTCTTCTTATCCTTTCTTACGTAGGAAGTTCTACTCAGAGGTCTTCTTTGGATATGTCACTTTATGGAACATATCCCGAGAGGGTGCTTCCCCAACACATAATCTCTTAACCGCTTCAAGTCTGTAGTCAAGCAATGTGTATCATACATATTCTCATAATATTCATCATTATCCTTCCTTTACACAGTTTCTCATCGTCGGGAAGTGGCTGCCCTCTGTCTCTACTATAAATATTTTCATCGCTTCTGCTCTGACGAACTTGGGTCACAGGTACTCCGTCCACAAGAATTTACTCGGGCAACCAGACTGGCAACAAAGTACCACCCTTTTACAGTAAAATCACTCAAATGCAGGCGAGAATTCTATTCGAACAGCTTCTTTTCTCGTGCTTTCCCCCTGTGGAGCTCCCTTCCATATACTTGCTTTCCTGGCGGCTACAATCTTCAGATGCAAAGTCAATTCCCATCTCTTATCCACTTAACTCCAGCCCTTCTTAAATCACCCCGTGTATCTTCTTTTCCTTTCTACGTACCTTCGTAACTGTCTTCACTCCTGTGTTCACATCCTTCTCTTGCCCTTTCTCTTTCATCCCCACCTGTAGCTGGTTCGTCTTTCTCTTTACTCTCTCCCTGCCTAATACTTCAACTTTCTTATGTAACCCTCTGTGCATCAGCGACGTTAACGCCTTGCTTGGGGTGAAATGATAAAAAAAAGAGGTTGCAACAATCTCATTCAGTAACCCACGACAGTGAATGAATCTTGAGCCTAGTATTGGCTGAACAATAATTTTAAAAATATTCCAAATTTTGAACAGTGGATAAAATATAAACAAATTCATAAGAATCGCTTGTTGGTCGTACAGAGAATTTTTCATCACTCTTTTGTATTTACTTGCTTTTACTTTTCATCACACTATTACTGACGCAATACAAGGCTCAAGAGCCACTCAAACTAGTTGTTATTAAATGGCGTCGTTTTACGGACGTAAGAATTATTGAATTATGAAGACATATGGGGTAACTGTCCTTACACTTTAAAAGGTGAAGATTTTAGTGGACGGAGAAGTATATTTTTGTGAGATCAGTCAGTTAAGTACAAGGCGTGATACACGCTTTGGGCGATCATGTCTAGCAGTAGGTTGAAATTTCTTTCTACGGTAGACTGATGAGTTATATTATTATATACATAAGTAGTAATTAGTGGGGGATTAGTTTATTACTTAATGACAATAGAAAACCAATCCCCCACTTTATGCCCAGTAGAAGCTTTAATTGTCTTTCCAACTATTCAGTCAGTCAGTTAAGTGCCATACGTGATAAACTCTTTTGGCGATCATGTCTCGAAAGAGACATGACTGACTGGGCAGAAGATTATCCCGCAGTAGATTGCCATTGCTTTCTATGGTAGACTGGTTGCCCAATCTGTCCTATTATTTAACCCATAACTGGAAGGAATAGACGGATTAATACCTTTTCCTTTCGTAAGTGAATGCAAGGAATTCAACTGGAATTCGAACTTAGTTCCCTGATTTGTTGTTCCGAGTCGATATCCACCGCACCACAAAGCCCATTCATTTGTGAGGAAGCTGTCCAAATAAAATATCATTAATAATAGAATATGAATGAAAATGGCATGGTTAACCGCTGTATATATTTATTTACTCCAGTTCATAATCAAATAAAATGTAAAAAAATAAAAAGATGGTATTGCGTCAAGTCAAGAATGATGATATTTGAATGGCTAGCTATGATCTGAAACTCTGCTAACGACAACGGGAAACAGCAAAGTCAACCAACAAGCAGGAGTTAGAAAGAAAAAGAAATACAAATTTCAGTACGGATCGATAACTAATGTTTGCGACAGATGCAGAATATAGATAGATAGATAGATAGATAGATAGATAGATAGATAGATATATAAAATAGGTATAATCATGCTTGGCATTTCATTGATTGATTAAAAGATAAAAAATCGATATTGTCCCAGTAATTGTCTGCTTGTATACGGTGTAATGGCGTTGGTTGTGTAAGGGGACCAGTTTCCCAGACGATGTTTAAAGAGTCTTGTTTTAATTGTTTCCCAACCGTTAAAATTGATGAACAACTAGTTTTTCAGCACCTAACGACTCTCCGATTCTGTGAAAGGGTGCGTCTGTAACGTATATGGTCTTCGATATAAAGAGACAGCTTCCTTTTAAGAATACGCATCAAGTAAATATCCAAAACAATTTTCAGCATATTACCCACATTTTTACCATTTCATTCAGTGCTTACCATTTTTTGCTTACTTTTCAAAAAAGAAAAATGATTAGCTTATTTAACAATTCGCAGTCGAATTAATTAGCGAATAATTCCAATTAAGACGAAAATATTGAAACGACAGGAAGGAATATGAAAAACTACATTGCTGTGAATTGTTAATATCGAAAATAAAATAATTAACAATAAAAATAGAAAAAAAAACATCTCAGTAAATTTGTCGTTTCTTTCCATCAGAATTTAATCGAATAGAAATATGATGAATGACTAAAATCAATTAGAACGAAGATTGGATGCCGTATAATAAATAGTGAAACATGAGAGGCAAATTATATTAAAATTCCTATCCGTCTCCTTACAGGGGGATGGCTGGAAGGACTTAATATAAATCGAGTCTGAACCGAAGCCGACTGGAATTGGAACTCGACTGTCCGATTTCCAGTTCAGCGTCGTTGTCTATTACACAACTCGCTCATCCAAACTTACAGCATAGAATTTTTCTACATATCTGAGATGAGGTAGTATTTACAGTATTTACATTATTTGTACTATTGTTCTCATCTTTGTTGCCATTTGTACGACGTTTAATAATAAATCATTCTATTTGTCTATATTTCTGAGATGAGGTAGTATTTACAGTATTTACATCATTCGGACTATTGTCCTCATCTTTGTTGCCATTTGTACGACGTTTAATAATAGATCATTCTATTTGTCTATATTTCTGAGATGAGGTAGTATTTATAATATTTACATCATTCGGACTATTGTCCTCATCTTTGTTGTCATTTGAACGACGTTTCGGCCGTTTTACGCTCCGGCCTTCTTCAGGTGCTAGGAAATTTGAAACGAGCCCTTTGTCTATGTTTCTTAGATGAGGTAGTATTTACAGTAGTTACATTATTCCCGACTATTGTCCTCATCTTTGTTGCCATTTGTACGACGTTTCGGCCGTTGTACGCTCCAGTCTTCTTCAGGTGCTAGGAAGTTCGAACAGTAGTGAAAAAGTAACTTACAGTGTTAGAGGGAAATAACTCATGACTACCAAAAGAGGCTCTACTACGCAAGGAATGGAGTTCATATACCCAAGTAATCGATTCGGAACGACAAATCGTAGAGTTGAGCTCGAATTCCAGTTGAATTACATGCATTCACTTACGCACAAATACGTCTTCCCTCCATGGGTTAAATAACGACATTTTGGATTCTATATCCTTAGCTTGCAACCAGTCTACCGCAAAAAGCAAGGGAAACCTACCACTGGATAATCTTCTGCCTAGTCATATCTCTTTCGAGACATGATCATCCAAAGTGTGTATCACGTATGGCATTTAATTGACTGATTGTAATAAAAGGTTAGGTTTGAAATTCCTAACACCTAAAGAAGGCCGGAGTGTACACCGGCCGAAACGTCGTACAAATGGCAACAAAGATGAGAATAATAGTTCGAATAACGTAAATACTGTAAATGCTACCTAATCTCAGAAATATAGCCAAAGCGTTTGGTTCGAAATACTGAGCACCTGATGAAGGCTGGAGCGTACAAAAGCCGAGACGTTGTACAAATTGCAACAAAGTTGAGAACACTAGTCCGAATAATGTAAATACTGTAAATACTATCTCATCTCAGAAATCTAGACAAAGGTTTTGGTTCGAAATTTCTAGCACCTGAAGAAAGACGGAGCGTACAACGGCCGAAACGTCGTACAAATGGCAACAAAGATAAGAACAATAGTCCGAATAATGTAAATACTGTTACAACATAGAGTATTCCCAATTGGTCACCTATATGTGTACTGATTATGCTCTATGTTTTTGAATTTAGGTGATCGTACTAGAACATGTGTTTCAAAGTGATAGAGCCGTAAGCTAGCCACGTAAGCTAGATCCACCTGGTGTTGCGTGTGTGATCTGAGAAAACGTTGTGCGTCATGACAGTATAGACATGTATAAATGATGTACATGTCATACGTGACAGCCATGTTCGATTCTAGATCTGATGCGGCTATTTAGGAACAGCATTCGAGTTCTCAGGCTAATATTGTCAATCATCACAAGCAACCTCTCCTGCCTCCCATAAGCATGGACCAAACGAGTCTCCCTGAGAGCAATACACTGCGCCTCCTCGGCCTTACCGTCTCTTCTGATCTCAAATGGAACCACTACATTGAGTCCATAGCTAAATCCACTGTGTCGGACCAGGATGTTTTTCCCGCCTGAATCTATCCTGCATATATACAAATCAACCATTCGTCCGTGCATGGAATACTGCTGACATATATGGTCAGGCGCCTCTGCTGTTCATCTCAGTATTCTCGACAGGCTCCAAAGGAGAATCAGTAATGTGACAGGTACCGACTTGGCGGCTCGACTACAGCCACTTCCCCACCGACGAGATGTGGCCTCCCTTTGTCTGTTCTATGAATACTTTCATGGCTTCTACTCCAATGAACTTAAGTCACTGGTGCCTCTGCAACAGTTGTTTACACGTGTAACCAGATTGGCAACTGGGTCCCACCCATTCACAGTTAGATTAACCAAATGTAGCCGACAATTCTACTACTTCAGCTTCTTCTCTCGCACTTCCCGCTTGTGGAACTCACTTCCATATTCTTGCTTTCCTGACGGCTACAACCTCCAGGAATTTAAATGCAATGTCAATACTCATCTATTAACCACTTGACTCTAGTTCTTTCACCACCCCGTATATCCTTTCCTTTCTCTCCACCTTTGCAATTGTCATCACACCTGTATTTCCACCCTTCTCTTGCTCCTTTCTAACTGGTTCGTCTTCCTCTTCACTCTCTTCTACTTAATATTTTTACTCGTATGTAGCCCCCTGCACATCAGTGGCATTACCGCCTTGTTCGGGGTTATACGATTAAAAAAAATATTGTGTATTTGTAACATCTTAAGGTGCATAACAACCGTAGCTTTAGCGTAATAAATACTCTGTTCAGTCTTTATTTCCTATACTAAATCTGATTATAAATATGGAACTGTCAGTGAGGATCAAACTCACATCGGTAAATTTATAATAAGAATTTGCTAAGCGAAGCTAAAATGTGGCACAAGGTTGAAGATATCGAGTATGAAGTAAGGAATGAATTACTTCCCTAAAATTGTTATATGGATTTACTAAGCGTGGCTCATTTGTAACACAAGGTCAAAATTAGGGAGCATCCAGTGAGATTTATATACACTACCCAGTCCCAAATGATGTAGCAAGTCGTAAATGTTCAAACAAGATATGTTTCATACTTTTAGCAATGCTAAACGTCTGAGCGAAAGATCCTGATTAATAATACATCCAGTGGCTAAAGACTCTTGTGGCTGAATAATAAGATACAAATATTAACTGATAGCAAAATATTATAGATATCAAATGATGGGATCTATTCTTCAAATGAAGCCTTTACATTTATTCCATATCTTCAAACTTGAACTGCTTCCAGACCCCGACCGACCAATGTTATGATTTTACAGCGGTGCATCTTGATAACAACAATGTCGGCATCCTTTTTCATCCATCCCCGCCTGCTGAGCTAAGTGGAGAGTTGCCATTCATGACAGGAAAAAAAAACATCTTTAAAATGCAAACAAGAAACCACAGAGGACGAAATAAAGAGTATTTTCAAAATAGATGCAATATTTGGCTTCTTAGACACATTGGAATCAATAAGATCGTTTTTATTAATAGAATTCTTCCAATTTTCACCCTCATAGTTTTCTCAATCTTCATCTACATGACGTGGGCAATCATATATTTCCACAACTTTCTGTTTTTTCTAACTCTTAGTAATAATTATATATTTTACACTCACTCTCACTCCCCGTTCTGTCATGTATTTATATAAGTACTAGCAGTATAGCCCGGCGTTGCTCGGGTGTAATGAAAGCTTTAAAACTAATCCATAGTCCTGGAGCTCAGACTCTTTGGACGTTGGCACGAAAGACTAAAAAGCAATAGTTGTTTCCAGTTAAAGCGAAACAGTAAACTGAAAGAAAAATGAATGGACGTAAGTCAAATTTTGATTTCTTGGCATCGATATCAAAAAAGTTTTTTTCGTCGTAAACTGAATTTTGAAGGCTAAATAAGTCCTCTCAATAAATGGTATTATTGTTGAGACTAAGAACTACAACTATACCTACTTAGAGCCAAACACAAAGCAAAAACTAAAATAAAAGGGCTGAAAAAAATACAGACATACAGGCAGATAAACTGACACAAACATCTTGCCTTTTATATACATATATTATCGATTTTCTGCACTATTCTAAGAACTGCAACCTTTAAACTTCTGAATATCGTTTCTTATATCTTTGTCTATGAGTGTACCAAATTTGATTCAAATCGGACCACTCCTTCAGACGCTTATAGCACAACTATGTAAATTTTCAAGAAAATCTGTTCAGCCGTTTCGGAGTCTATAGGTAACGGACACACACACACACACAGACACACACACACACACACAGACAAAGTTCCATTCATAAATAAGTTTAGATTGTGGATTTAACATCAAGAAAAGACAGCTTAAGTCCCTGGGACATATTATGAGAAAGTTAAGCCTAGAGAATCTGATACTCACAGGTCAGATAGAGAGAAAGAGAGACAAAGGAATGCAAAGCGTTACATACTTGATGGAGTTGAGCAAATGGATGCCAGAATGAGGTTTGGGTCGTGTAACAGGAGAAAGCATGATAAGAGCCACTAGGGAGAGGAAGATGTGGAAGGCCATGATCAACTACGCCTTTAAGGGAAACGGCACATAGAAGTAAAAGAAGTAGATAATACTTTGGGACAAAGAGGATGAACGATTGGAAAATTTGACATTCACAGGGCATATCGAAATCAAAAGAGACAGTGAAAAGCATGCAATGAGATTATGTAAAGCTTATTGTTGTGGAATCTCCTCTTTGTATCTGATAATGGACTCGACTGAGTGTACATATAATCCTACCGTAGAGAAAGTATTCGTAAAGATCCGTTAGAGTTATCGGAAAGTACCGGAAATGATACGTAAGTTACCGAGAGATACTGTAGTTAAACAGAGACTACCGCATAAGAAGTGAGACTAGCTCTGAGCTCCACTCAGCTAGAATAATATACACGGATATACTATTTCTAACGACTTCACTTCAAGACTTGTATATATATATCTATTTCTTATTAATAGCATTCCTGGATTTACTAACTTGCGTTCAAGTTTGTATATTACGTTCAAATTAAGCACAAAATTTATATGATCGGAACGAATACAATTGAAGCTTCTATTGAACCTAAAGTGAGGGATCTGTTTTCTACTGTTATGAAGTAATAAACTGATTCCCCCTAGAATAAGCACAAATTTATATAATCAGAACGAATACAATTGAAGCTTCTATTGAACCTAAAGTGAGGGATCTGTTTTCTACTTTTATGAAGTAATAAACTGATTTCCCCGAGAATAAGCACAAATTTATATAATCGGAACGAATACAATTGAAGCTTCTCTTGAACCTAAAGTGAGGGATCTGTTTTCTACTTTTATGAAGTAATAAACTGATTCCCCCTAGAATTAGCACAAATTTATATAATCAGAACGAATATAATTGAAGCTTCTCTTGAACCTAAAGTGAGGGATCTGTTTTCTACTGTTATGAAGTAATAAACTGATTCCCCCTAGAATAAGCACAAATTTATATAATCGGAACGAATACAATTGAAGCTTCTATTGAACCTAAAGTGAGGGATCTGTTTTCTACTGTTATGAAGTAATAAACTGATTCCCTCTAGAATAAGCACAAATTTATATAATCGGAACGAATACAATTGAAGCTTCTATTGAACCTAAAGTGAGGGATCTGTTTTCTACTGTTATGAAGTAATAAACTGATTCCCCCTAGAATTAGCACAAATTTATATAATCAGAACGAATATAATTGAAGCTTCTCTTGAACCTAAAGTGAGGGATCTGTTTTCTACTGTTATGAAGTAATAAACTGATTCCCCCCTAGAATTGGCACAAATTTATATAATCAGAACGAATATAATTGAAGCTTCTCTTGAACCTAAAGTGAGGGATCTGTTTTCTACTGTTATGAAGTAATAAACTGATTCCCCCTAGAATTGGCACAAATTTATATAATCAGAACGAATATAATTGAAGCTTCTCTTGAACCTAAAGTGAGGGATCTGTTTTCTACTGTTATGAAGTAATAAACTGATTCCCCCTAGAATTAGCACAAATTTATATAATCAGAACGAATATAATTGAAGCTTCTCTTGAACCAAAAGTGAGGGATCTGTTTTCTACTGTTATGAAGTAATAAACTGATTCCCCCTAGAATAAGCACAAATTTATATAATCAGAACGAATATAATTGAAGCTTCTCTTGAACCTAAAGTGAGGGACCTGTTTTCTACTGTTATGAAGTAATAAACTGATTCCCCCTAGAATTAGCACAAATTTATATAATCAGAACGAATATAATTGAAGCTTCTCTTGAACCTAAAGTGAGGGATCTGTTTTCTACTGTTATGAAGTAATAAACTGATTCCCCCCTAGAATTAGCACGAATTTATATAATCAGAACGAATATAATTGAAGCTTCTCTTGAACCTAAAGTGAGGGATCTGTTTTCTACTGTTATGAAGTAACAAACTGAAAAGACAGTATTTATCCAGGTATTTTGTTCTATTTTCAGTCTCCTTAACCTTTTATTTTTATTGGTAACTGATCAATTTGGGCAAAGATTTGTTTGCGGGGGCGGGGGGTGAAAGAAATATTTTATTGATAATCACAGTTCAGACTGCAAAGATCGATATTATATTCCCTATCGATTTTAACGCATAGCAATTATCATTCAATAAATATTGAGCGTGTTACTGGTTACAAATTCGATGGAAATGGCAGTTGGGATAATGGAAGCATTTTAATGATAGACTAAATTTGATATTACGTTCAAGCATGCACGCCCCAAAGAGTAAAAGGCAATCCAAGCTGATTACTTACAAAGAATTATTCAGAATGTGTAAATGAAGGTCATAAAACTATAGAATTAGGTGAACACGTAAATTCTATGCGAGAGAAGAGCTTCACACGACCAGAATTTATAACAAGTCAATCAGCTTTGAGAATACATTAGGGTTAGTCAAATGTTTCCGTGCCTTCGCGTGAAGTGAATCAATAAGAGTAATCACTGCTTACTAACTTGACTTTACCATTAGTTGTATTAGTATTGTAATTGCATTAGTTGGATGCGCGCGAATATTCTGCGGGCTGCTGCGCGATTTAGCCAAACTAAAGATAATCGCAAGGGTGAAAAGTTTTCTAATCATTGCAATGGTATTAATAAAAAAATCCAATTATATTTAAAAACTTCCAAAAAAGAGAAAATTAAATTTTAAATTAGCAACAAAAGAACAAATTATATTAAAAAATAGCAAAAAAAGAGATACTTACATTTAAAATTAACAAAAAAGAACAAATTATATTTAAAAATTAGCAACGAAAGAACAAATTATATTTTAAAATTAGCACAAAATAAGCAAATTATATTCAATGACTAGCAAAAAAAGAGTAAATTATATTTAAAGATCTTTTTACAAAAAAAGTAAATTACATTTAAAAATTAGCAAAGAGTAAATTATAAAAATTAACCAGAAAAGAGCAAATTTTATTTAAAAATTAGCAAATAAAGAAAAAAAGTATATTTTAAAATTATCAAAACACCAGCAGTTTATATTCTAAAATTACCGAAAAGAGTAAATTATAATAAAAATTAAAAAAAAAAATATATATATTTTAAATTTGCTGAAAAAATGAAAATTACATCAGTCAGTTTAGGTGCCATACGTGATACACGCTTGGGCGATCATGTCTCGAAAGAGACATGACTGACTGGGCAGAAGATTATCCCGCAGTAGGTTGCCATTGCTTTCTGCGGTAGACTGGTTGCCGACCAAGGCTATAGAACCCAATCTGTCCTGTTATTTAACCCATAACTGGAAGGAATAGACGGATTAATACACCTTTCCCAAGGGTATTTGCGCGTAAGTGAATACAATGGATTCAGCTGGAATTTGAACTCGGCTTCCCGGTTTCTCGTTCCGAGCCGATATCCACTGTACCACAAATCACAAAGTTATAAAAAAAGCAAATTTTATTTAAAAATTAGCAAACGATGAGAAAATTATATTTTAAAATTAGCAATACAAGAGAAAATCATATTTGAAAAATAGCAAAACAGTTAATTGTATTTAAAATTTAGAAAAACAGAGATAATTGTATTTAATGTTTGGAAGAAACGAGCTATTTAATTTTTTTCCAACTTTCCAGCTGTTATTCCAAACTCTTTCCTTTGTTTATTTTGTTTTCCACTTCTTTCTAATCTGAAATGTCTGGATGGCAACATAAAATTCACCATCGAACAACACGATAGCAATGGGTGCCTGTCACTGCTGGACCTCAGGCTAAAAGTAGCGGAAAAAGGCGACATCCACACCGATTTCTACAAAAAGCCTGCCATCAGAGACATGTTTGTCTACCATAAATCAGCCCTCCCTCTCAGCGCAAAGACCGGATAGATTAGAAATGAACTCGCACGTAACCGGGGCAAATGCAGCAATGAAGAAGACAGAAACACACACACTGCACATTTCAAAGATGTACTAAAAACCAATGGTTATCCCCAGTCTTTTGTTGATCGCCTGGAACGTAAAGGCAGTAAAGGTCGAAGGTGTCACACATCCTCTAAAACCGGCTTTCTACGGTTACCACACTTTAGCGAAAACAACACCACGAAAATACGTAGAGCCATCCGCAGAGAGGGACTGGATGATTACGGCCCAACCCTTCGGAGACACCTCAATTACAACTACAACAAACAACATACTAGAAACGACACCGCATGTACACTGACCAATTACCCTATTCCTGACAAGGGTATATGCCACCAGGTCTATGTCGTGTATCGCATACAATGTGCCAAATGTGAGGATATTTATGTCGTCAGCACCACCAGACCGTTACACATCAGAATCAAAGAACACTTACATACAAAGGCATCATCATTCCACAAGTACCTAAAAGATGCAAAAACGCAAACGAAAACATAACAATCAATATTGAAGCAAGAGAGCGGAACCAAGAAAACTTACGCATAGAAGAGTCCCTAATAATAGCTAGACTCAAACCACAAATTAACAATAGACAGGAACTCAGTCTAGATTACATACCGGAAGAATTAACAATATCAAACACCTGACACACACCGGCCATAACAGTAAGGCGCAATCACAGATTAACGCACACAAACACATGTCTATAAACACGTGACCAATAGCCACAAGTATAACACGCTATGCGCCAGAACACACACGAAAAAACACACACAAAAAAAAACAATATTTATCTTCTACATTTTAATATTCATCCGTTATTTTACAACACGTGACACATATCTGGCGCTCAGTTATATAAACCATAAACACACACACACATACACATACAATGGACGGACGTGAAGTCAAGCTCTCCTTCCATTCTGAAGATGAGATGCTGATCTCGAAGTATTAATGAATAATAAATAGGTACTACCCAACACTTTCTTTACATTCTTTTATTTTACTAAACGCATTGTGATAGCCTTCTAATACCTACCCATACACCTTATATATACAATGTTTCAAGCAAATTATAAAACTCTACTTTTTAGCCTATATTTCATTCAAACCAGCCCTTATAATCTGGAATTGATATGAAATGCCTGTGCATTATATATATTTTTTAAGCCGAATTGTGATTGGTCAAAAAATTGTAAAACTTTAAATAAATACTTATTGGTCATTTGAGAAGCTGGTGTTTGCAATGGCTTCTAAAATACAACAGAAGTGTTACTCTTAGAATTATAGAATGTATTTTTCTAAGAAGAGTAGAAGTTTAATTAGTACCTTGTCATTAACGAGGGTGCCTTTTCATTGGTTTAACTTACTACGTTTAATCTGTCTAGTTGTATTGGTCACTGTGTCGGACCAGAATGTTTTTCCACCTTAATCCATCCTGCATATAGACAAATCAACCATCCGTCCGTGCATGGAATACTGCTGTCACATATAGTCATGCACCCCCGCTGTTCATCTCAGTGTTCTCGACAGGCTCCAAAGGAGAATCAGTAATGTGATAGGTACCGACTAATCAGCTCGACTCCAGAAGCTTTCTCACTGACAGGATGTAGCTTCACTCAGTTCGATAGATATTTTCATGGCTTCTGCTCCGACGAACTTAAGTCTCTGGTGTCTCTGCCACAAGAGTTTACTCGTACAATCAGGATGGCTACTGGGTCCTACCCATTCACAGTTAGATCAACCAGATGCAGCCGACAATTCTACTCCTGCCGCTTCTTTTCTCGCACTTCCCGCCTGTGGAACTCACTTCCATATTCTTGCTTTCCTGATGGCTACAACCTCCAGGAATTTAAATGCAATGTCAATACCCATCTCTTAACCACTTGACTCCAATACTTTCTACCTCACCCTGTATGTCTTTTCCTTTCTCTCTACCTTTGCAACTGTCATCACACCTGTATTCCCATCCTTCTCTTGCTCCTTTCTAACTGGTTCGTCTTTCTCCTAACTCTCCTCCTATCTAATCTTTTTACTCTTATGTAGCCCCCTGCACATCAGTGGCATTATTTAAATGCAATGTCAATACCCATCTCTTATCCACTTGACTCCAGTTCTTTCTACATCACCCTGTATATCTTTTCCTTTCTCTCTATCTTTGCAACTGTCATCACACCTGTATTCCCATCCTTCTCTTGCTCCTTTCTCGGATGTCTTCTGTAACTGGTTCGTCATTCTTTTTACCCTCCCCCTATCTAATCTTATTCTCTTATGTAGCCCACTGCGAATCAGTGGCAGTACCGCCTTGCTTGGGGTGAAACGATTAAAAAGATCTCTTTATAATAGGCTTGGAGCGAATTCGTAATAGAGACACCGAAAATGGATGAAGAAATAATGTCTAATGAATAAAAGTGTAAATCTTTCTTTTGCAGCAGATAAACAATGAATACTAATAATGATGATAATAACAGGGCTTCTACTTAGCACCGAGATTTGCAATGCGGATAATAACGAGCTTAATTTATCTCTCGTTTAATTACAGGGTGATAGAATTTTCCTTCCACAAATTCCGTCTGTCGTTTCCCTTCTTGGAACGCACTTGATAAGTATGCTCTGTCGCGTTTAAAAACAATTTGATTTTATTCTAATATCATCAAAGAGACAGAAGCATATTACAAAAAAATAAACAAAGATCGGGAAAATTTATCGATAACAGCAAAAAATCAAATCGAATTATTTCAGACATTTTTTCCCCACAATATGATAAAATTTGTCTTTCTGTACAAAGATATTTCCATTTTTATTAGAAGCATATATTAATCAGTCAGTTAAATGCCATACGTGATATACGCTTTAGGCGATCATGTCTCGATTATCCCGCAGTAGGTTACCAATACTTTCTGCGGTAGACTGGTGAATTATACTGTTATATTAATAAGTCGTAATTAGCGGGGGATTAGTTTATTACTTCATGACAATAGAAAAGCGATCCTCCACTTTATGCCCAGTAGAAGCTTGAACAACATAAGATACGCGGACGATACAGTACTGATTGCGGACACGGAAAGGAAACTGCAAGATCTCATACAGAAAGTAGCAGTGGAGAGTGACAAGAAGGGACTACAAATAAACTTCAAGAAAACTGAGTGCATGATCATCAGCAAAAGATACAACCCAAAATGCCAAATACAGGTGGGGGATAACAGAATCAAACAAGTCCAAGAATTTAAGTACCTAGGAAGTGTTCTAACAGGAGATGGAAAGTGCGACACGGAGATCCGAAGGCGAATTGGCATGGCAAAGGACGCGTTCCAGAAGATGAGCAAAATACTAACACACAGGAAGATCTCAATAGAAACGAAGAAAAGAGTGCTAGACTGCTACGTGATGTCAGTTCTTCAGTACGGCTGTGAATGCTGGACAATATCATCGAAAATGAGGAAAAAACTGGAAGCGGCCGAAATGTGGTTCTACAGAAGGATGCTACGGATATCGTGGACTGAGCATACAAGCAACGACGAAGTGTTAGAAAGAATGGCAACAAAAAGGAAATTGATGCTGAGCATCAGGAAGAGACAACTGAAGTTCCTGGGACATGCAATGAGGAAGGAGAGCCTGGAGAACCTGATACTGACTGGTCAGATAGAAGGAAGGAGAGACAGAGGAAGGCAGCGGATAACATATCTGCAGAGTCTGATCAGGTGGATGACGGAACAGGGGTTGCCAGAAGCAACAGGAGCAAACATACTAAGAGCCACAAGGGATAGGGAGACGTGGAGATCCATGATCGCCTACGTCCTGAAGGGACAGGGCACATAGAAGAAGAAGAAGCTTTAAGTGTCTTTCCAACTATTCAGTCAGTCAGTTAAGTGCCATACGTGATACACGATTGGGCGATCATGTCTCGAAAGAGACATGACTGACTGGGCAGATGATTATCCCGCAGTAGGTTTACATTGCTTTCTGCGGTAGACTGGTGAATTATATTATTATATCAATAAGTATTAATTAGTGGGGGATTAGTTTATTACTACATGGTAATAGAAAACCGATCTTCCACTTTATGTCCAGTAGAAGCTTTAAGTGTCTTTCCAACTATTCAGTCAGTCAGTTATACACGCTTAGACAATGTCCTGAAATAGACTGGGCAGAAATTTTTCCACAATGGGTTGCCATTACTTTAAGCGGTAGATTGGTTTCCAACCAAGGCTATATACAACCCAATCTGTCCTGTTAACTAACGTATAGCTGGAAAGAAGAGAGAGATTAATACCTTTCCCAAGGGTATTTGTGCGTAAGCGAATGCAATGAATTTGAACTCGGCTCCTCGATTTCTCGTTCCAAGCCGATATCCACTGCCCCACAACGCACATGCTGATACGAGTATCAAAGTACAAAACAATGCGTCATCTTGCCCAAACTCTTCCTGGAACAGTGGAAATCAAATTCAAAGATCACTTGAAAAAATTCAACGCATAAATTTTATCATAGAAACTGCAGGGGTCGATTAAGAAAAAATCATATCAATTATACGGATCGAGTGACTATTATAGATTTATTAATTTTAGCTTAGTCTGGAAAAAAAAACATAATACGGTTATTGTAAATTATGGGTTAAATAAATTTCTTAAATAAATCTTAAACATTTAATTATCTATAACTAGCAGTATAGCCCGGCGTTGCTCGGTTGTAATGAAAGCCTTAAAACTAATCCATGGTCCTGAAGCTCAGACTCTTTGGACGTTGGCACGGAAAACTAAAAAGCAATAGTTGTTTCCAGTTAAAGCGAAACCGTAGACTGAAAGAAAAATGAATGGATGTAAATCAAATTTTGATTTCCTGGTATCAATATCAAATAAGTTTTTTTCGTCGTAAACTGAATTTTAATTTTTTTTATTTAAAGTCTTCTGAGTAAATGGTATCATGGCTGAGACTAAGAACTACAATTATGCCTACTTAGAACCAAACCCGAAGCAAAAACTAAAATAAAAGGCTGAAAAAAATACAGACATACAGGCAGATAAACAGACACACACACAAACACCATGCCTTATATATATATATATATATTATTGATTTTCTGCACTATTGTAAGAACCGCAACCTTGAAACTTCTGAATATCGTTTCTTATGTCTTTGTCTATGAGTGTATCAAATTTGATTAAAATCAGACCACTCCTTCTATAACTCGATTTTTTCCATTATCGATTTTCGATATGTATTGGGGGTACCTCGACACAAAACCTAGTTATGAACACTCGCAGACGCTTATAGTACAACTGTGTAAATCTTCAAGAAAATCGGTTCAGCCGTTTCGGAGTCTATAAGTAACAGACACACACACACATGCACACACACAGACAAAGTTCCATTTATAAATAAGTTTAGATTTACAAGAATATTTACGGAAAATTATGATGGAAAACACAAGAATTCTATATGAATTCAAATATCAAAAACATCTCGCTATGCGAGAGGTACTATATATGAAACATTTATCTCCTATCGTCAACCTTACATCATTTAATAGTGGAACTGAAATATTGAAAGTCTTTTAAGACAGAAACATGCTCACGCGAATTCTAGTCGCGCGTGGTACTTGAGAGCTTGGAATGAACGCTTCTTTTTCAAAAACAAAACAAAATAAATTACTACGTAACAGTCAAATCATGAACAAAAAATAAACACCGTTGAAAATGGCTATAGAAGTGGCCAAAATGCTTGGAACGATAACAATTATAGAGAATTTTTATATTCCTTATCTCCAACAAAACGAGAATATATAAGAATGACGGAAAAGAATAAAAATTCAATTAAATTTCCATTGTCGATCGTATTCAATAATATATATATATATATATATATATATATATATATATATATATATATATACATTTATATATATATATATATATATTATGTTTTAGAACGTGTACATTATTTTTTAATATATGTCCTCGACAATCATATGTTTGTTTCAACGTTGGGTGTCCAATGTTTCTTCGGGAGGAAAAAGCAAATATTCATAGTTCTATACATCATATATCGAGCACTGTTTTAAATTAATGTTTTGGACGAAAAAAATTCTTTCTTCGTTCTGTGCCCACTCGGATATATATATATATATATATTATAAATGACGTTTTAGAACATGTACATTATTTTTTAATATAAGTCCTCGACAATCATATGTTTCTTTCAACGTCTCTTCGGGAGGTAAACGCAAATATTTGTTTAATGTTTTGGACGGTAAAAATTCTTTCTTCATTCTGTACCCACTCGGACATGTATACATATATATATATATATATATATATATATAATCTTCTAAATTATATTTTAGAACATGTACAAATATTTTTTATATATCCACTACAGGACCTCTTAGAAATGATACAAATTCATAGTACTAACAACACTCTTACACACACTACAAACCGTGATCTAAAAATTTTTTTTTTAAATTTTTAAAAATATTTATAGAAAAATCAATTTTCTAAATTCAAAATTAAGGTGAACTATACAAAATTAGATTAATTATAAAAACTGTGCTTAAATACACACATTAAATTTTACCTATTACCTTAAATACGAACATACCTATTACCTATTTAACTATTACCTTAAATACAAGATTAAATCTTACCTCCGACATTAAATTCTACTTATTACGCACCCATTATCTACTTACCTATTACCTTAAATACTAACATTAAATTTTACGTTTTACATTAAATCTTACCTATTACACACCACAAACTGGGATCTAATTGTACAATAAGCGGTAAGTCCAATCCCATCCCTCCCCACCCCATACATCTCCCTTCTCTGCTCCACTAAGAAACCCAAAGGATAAAGTCTAGTCGTAAGATCATAAAACTTACAATCCTATCTGCTAATGTTAAATATCTCGGCAGGATTCTAAGACTCTCATTGATCAACCATATTCACTACCCACACAACTTTCTTCAAAATTCAAACGGACAATTCACAAGACTTGTTCCCTTATCACTAACCCCCACCAACATCCCACACACAAATCACCAAATATAAGAAAAGAGGCTTTCCATTCCTGTCCACATCACCTGATGAGACATTGTAGTTTCAATGTCGAAACAAATGTACGATTTGTAGTGGATATATTTAAAAAAAAATTGTATATGTTCTAAAATATATTTTATAATAAATATTCACAGCTCTATACACCATATATCGAGCACTGTTTTAAATTAATGTTTTGGACGTTGTAAAAAAGATATCTTTTCTTCGTTCCCTATTCACTCGGATATATATCGCTCATTCAGTGAAATGAATTAGAGCGCACTCGCTATTGGGCGCGTATAATGAAAAAAAAGTCTGCCTACTTCCACCGAAAGCCCATAGACCAGGGGTAGAGTCGCCGTGTGACGCCATTTCGGTCGGGTTTCAGTCCTGGGTAAAAAAAAAAAGCAATCGGAGTCTGACCGGACTGTGAAACAGATCTGTCTGCGGATGACTATATATATTTATTATAAATTATGTTTTTTTTCCCCCTGAGGAAGTGTTTAAATCCAAACACTGAAACAAAGATATGATTGTAGGGAAGAGGACATATATAGAAGAAATTATGTACATGTTCTAAAACATAATTTATAATAAATATTCACTGCTCTATACACCATATATCGAGCACTGTTTTAAATTAATGTTTTGGACGGAAAAATTTTTTATTTTTTCTCTCCTCATTCTATACTCACTCGGATATATATATATATATATATATATATATATATATATATATATATATTTGTGTATTTAGGCTGCAAATTTTCTTGTTTCCGTTTGTTGAGAGTTGTTAGGTTATCAGTAGTTGCTTTATTAGATATTTCAAACTAACTGCCATTTATACAAAAATATAATAGACTACATGAAAAATTTGAGATTGAGATACTTACCAAAATATAATTAAACTCCAAGAATAGCAGCTAATTACTACAGAATCAGAACTCCGTGATTTACTTAAGGCAGAATCTATAAAAGACAGACATGATAAAAAATATATTCTTCTCTCTCTCTCTCTCTTTCGCTCTCTCTTTTTATATATATATATATATATATATATATATATAATGACTTATTCTGAACATTATTTTTACCGATACTCGTATTTACTCGTATTTACATTTATTTTTACTCGATACTCGTTCAAAATAACTCATTACAAATTGTCGGTTGCTTATAACCAAGTTTCGTTAAAATTCGTTAATGTCCGTAACATATATACATATATATATGTGTGTGTGTGCAGAGGAAGAGAATGAGAGAGAGAAGGAAAGAACGAGAGAGAAAGATGAAGAGGGGAGTGAGAGAAGATCATTTGGATTAAATCATACCTTTCATTTAGTTTATTTTTTTACCGAGTTGAAATAAGGGGCCACAAAGCCTTTTTGAAGAACAAATGTCATATATTAGCTTGGAAAGCAGAGTTAACTGCCAGACATATCCAGCCGCGGGTGTGGTCAACAAAAAAAAGGATGATTGATAGATATATCCTGTCGTATATAATGTCAAAATGCAACGCAAAAAGCGACAACCGGTTTGAACAGAAACTGACCGCCGGGTGTGATAGACAGATACATCCATATAGGTCAATAAAACGAAACCGGAAAATAAAAAAATGTGCGGGATTTTTAAGACTATATAAAGATTAGAAATTTTGAAGACAGAGGACTCCTGCTGGCTTCGGACTCCCGACGCCTCCTTCGTGTGTGTAATCTTTCTCCGGCTGCTCTCCTGCTTTACACAAGATTATATTTTTATATATTCGTGTCCTTTGTTGTTGGTCCAGATCCAGCGGCGTAACTGGAAGTTTTTGGTTGTTCAAGTAAATTTCGTCAGTTACGGAAACGCTTTTGTTTTTGAAACTACTTCTGTTTAGTTTGATATTTTTAGTTGAATTAAAAACTAGTATTTATTAAGGTTGGTAAAGGTACAAAGGTTGGTAAAGCAATAGAACTTTTAGTAATTTTCAAACAAGATTTTTTTCTTTCACATTTCAACAAAAAAGGAAGCCTAAAAAATTTACAGAAAAAAGGTTTATCATCGAATTTGTTGTGCATCTTCGTCGCCATTTTGTTGTGGAGTTGTTGAGGCGAACCTTCGCCACGAAGTTCTAGTGACCGGTTTGGCCGGAAGTAAGACACGGAACGCAGAAGGTAGGTTCAAAACAGTGCATTAGTGTAACAAGAACATATGTACAAAGTAAATGTTAGTAAATAGTAAACAGAAATAAGTAAGTTCGAACGGTACAGTTACGCTGCTTCTTGCCTGAATCGTAGCTGCCTTTAACTGTGTACTAGCTGTCGTACTAACTGCGTCAACTGCTAACTTAACTGCCTAATGCAGGTAATTATATAGTAAGAGAAAGAGTGCATTCTTCGTAAATTCTTCATAACCTACCAATTATATTTAAACTTTTAGTTTAAACACAATTGTATTTCTGCTTAAGCTCGTCGGATCAAACGGGTTTCTCCTACAAATGGATGGGAGAGCCGGTTAGATCTGAGAACATTTTTCTTAGGTGTTCTCGAGTGCGCAAGCTGATAGATGTAATAGATACTGTTTAAAAGGAAAAGCATGGAGTCTATTTCAAGCACGAATATCCACTGAAAAATACGTTTGAAATAATACGTTTGAAAAATCCACTAATTCGTAAGAAACAGACACACATACACACACAAATGTATATATATATATATATATATATATATATGTGTGTGTGTGTGTGTGTGTGTGTGTGTGTAGGACAGAGGATAATCCAAAAGAATTTTTCCAATTAATATAAATTATTAATTAGATAAAAATAGAGAGCTTGATGGACATCTAGAACTTTATAAACTACTGAGAAGGAAACTCAACGTATTTTACACTCCACCCATGTCTATTGAACAGGTTAAGCGGCTCATCCCTTGTTCCCTGTTTAGGATGTGGGTTCAGGCTTTCTCTTTTCCAATCTTCTCACTTTGGTTTCTTTTTTTTTTTCAATTGGAGTAGATAGATCGATCTATCACCCGGTTCACACTCCACCTACGTCTATTGAACAGGTTAAGAGGCTCATCCCTTGTTCCCTGTTTAGGATGTGGTTTCCGGCTTTCTCTTTTCCAATTTTTTCACTGTTACGTAGCCTCCTGCACCTCAGTGGCGTTACCGCCTTGCTCGGGGTGATACGATTAAAAAAATAAAAATAACAAATAACCCGAGATTTCTTTCGACAGTGTAAATTTATATCTTTTAAATGTTTTGAGTAAATTTATTTATTTTTTAATGGTTTGAAAGTGACACTATATGTATATTTCCACTGTCGAATGAAATCTTGATTTATAACCGTCTTAATACGCGTTGAATTTCCCTCTCAATATTATATATATATATATTAGCAGATGCAGTTAATGCTTAGACGAAAAGATTAAAATTATCAAATTCAGAGAAACTTGTCAATTATTAAATCAAAGAAATGAAATAATTTTCAAATGCCGTTATAAAAATAAATTTAAACTATATGCCTGGATTCGTAATAGGAGGCCACAATTTAAACAACCTAAGATACGCAGATGATACATTACAAATGCCAAATACAGGTCGGGGATACCAGAATCAAGCAGGTACAAAAATTTAAATACCCAAGAAGCGTTATAACAGAAAACAGAAAGTGCGACACAGAGATCCGAAGGTGAATTGGCATGGCGAAGGAAGCATTCCATAAGTTGTGTAAAGTATTAAGAAACATGACAATTTCGCTAGAAACTAGGAAGAGAGTACTTGATTGCTACGTGCTGTCCGTCCTTCAATATGGCAGTGAAGGCTGTACAATACCATCAAAGATGAAGGAAAACCTGAAGCATCTGAAATGTGGTTCTACAGAAGGATGCTGCGAATATTATGGATCGAGCATGTGAGCAATGATGAGGTCTTTGAAATGATAGAAACAAAAAAAATTAATACTGAGCATCAGGAAGAGACAGTTGAAGTTCCTGGGACACGCAATGAGGAAGAAGGGCTTGGAGAATCTGATACTAACAGGCCAGATAGAGGGAAAAAGAGACAGGGGAAAGCAACGGATAACATATTTGAAGGACCTAATCAGGTGGATGACGGAACGAGGATTGCATGGTATAACAGGAGAAGGCGTGCTCAGAGCCACCAGGGATAGGGAAACGTGAAAAGCTATGATCGCCTACGTCCTGAAAGGACAGGGCACATAGAAGAAGAAGAACACATAAAATCTTAGAATTACCCCGTTCCGAAACACTTGCCGATTCATTATATCGTATTTCGTTGGAGGATTTTACGGACCAAAGAAGTGAGTATAGAGATCTACCTTGCAATGGGTTGACATGTCAATATAAGTACACAACAAATTTATATTATTGATGGACGAAGTTAAAATACCCTGTCTTGCAGTGTGTGATTGTAAATGATTTTACTGTAATTAATTCAATATAAATATTTCATGTGTATAATGGTGCGCCTAACTCTAAGGTTAGATATAAATTTTTCGTGTATATGGGTGCATCTAATTATAAGTATATTTCATGTATAAGAGTGAACCTGATAATGAATATGTTTTTCCAGTATATGAAAACACCTGATTATGTGTAGGTTGTGTTAATCTTGGATGTAGTCGATTGTGCATTCTTGAACTAATTACACCTTCATACATTGATCATTTTACTTATGTGTGTACAGGTTAATACCAAGATCCGAATGATATATGCCGTCATATATGGATATACTAGCAGTATAGCCCGGCGTTGCTCGGGTCTAATGAAAGCTTTAAAACTAATCCATGCTCGTGGAGCTCATGCTCAGCCTAAAGAATATTTGTGTGAAGTTTGGTAGGAATCGGATAAAAATTGTGGATTTGTATAAAGGACATACAGACTATAAACAGACACACATACAAACATATTGTCTTTTATATATATATATATATATATATATATATATATATTCGATTTTCTGCACTATTTTAAGAACTGGAACCTTAAAACTTCTGAATATCGTTTCTTATGTCTTTGTCTATGAGTGTATCAAATTTGATTAAAATCGGACCACTCCTTCTATAACCGGATTTTCGATATTTATCGAGGGTACCTCGACACAAAACCTAGCTAAGAACACTCGCAGACGCTTATAGTACAACTGTGTAAATTTTCAAGAAGATTGGTTCAGCCGTTATGGAGTCTATAGGTAACGGACACACACACAGACAAAGTTCCATTTATAAATACGTTTATATATGTGTAATGTTTGTTAAGATGTATGAAATGTCAAATATACCACCACGTTTGGGAGTAAAGAGTAGATAGATACGTGTACACAAGCTTACAGTGTTTTTATACATACGGGTATGAGGTTTTATTTTAAAAAAAACGGTAAAGAGCAGATATAAATAATTAATAGATGTATGTTAAAAAGTTGATTCTATATATATATATATATTTTAAATCATATCACCCCAAGCAAGGCGAAAACGCCACTGATGCGCAGGGGGCTACGTAAGAGTGAACAGATTGGAAAAGAGAAAAAGAGAAAAACCTTTGGGATGTATGTTTTATCTTTTTATAGGTTGGGTATATCTTTTGGTTAGGATTTCTAAGAGGGTTCTGTTGAGTGGTCATTTTTATGGTTGGCTATCATTTAATTGGTTGATCTCTGCTGTTAGTGAACCTAATTCATGTATTTACTTTGATCCTGTGTCTAGACTTTCATAGACGTGATAGGGGTGGGGTGTTTTTTCTTTCCAATTTAGATTTTTTTTCTTTTCCAATTTAGATTTCTAAAATATATAAAACGTACATTCCAACAGATAATCCCATTAATCAACAATATATATATATATATATATATATATATATATATATACCCCTCTTCTCTTCTTTCTTTGTTGATTAATGGTATTATTTAAAATATATATATATATATTTTTTTTTTTACCGAAAAAATCTAAATTGGAAAGAAAAACACCCCACCCCTATCACGTCTATGAAAACCTAGACACAGGATCAAAGTAAATACATGAATCAGGTCCACTAACGGCAGACATCAACCAATTAAATGATAGCCAACCATAAAAATGACCACTCAACAGCGCCTCTTAGAAATCCTAATCAAAAGATATACCCAACCGATAAAAAGATAAAACATACATTCCAACAGATAATACCATTAATCAACAATTTCACACTTACACACCAAATTCCTCAAAAGTCTAACGATAAAAACGAGACATTCACTTAATTACCAAGAACCCCAACCAACCCCCACGACAACAACGAATCAAATATAAACAGAGAATGATTCCAAACCTTTATTTCCCCTGAGGAAGTGTTTAAATCCAAACACTGAAACAAACATATGATTGTAGGGAAGAAGACATATATAGAAGAAATTATGTACATGTTCTAAAACATAATTTATAACAAATATTCACTGCTCTATACATCATATATTGAGCACTGTTTTAAATTAATGTTTTGGACGGAAAATTTTTTTTCTTTTTTCTCTCCTCATTCTATACTCACTCGGATATCTATCTATCTATATATATATATATATATATATATATATATATATATATATATATATGGTGCTTACTTGTGATAATATTTAGCCTTAAGGTTTTTTAACTGGTTTTACTGTTAAATGTATTTTGGCAAGTGGGTTTTTATCGTAAAGTGCTCGATATCGAGTGGAGTTGATAAGTACAACGAGTTCTTTCTCACTCATCAGGGCTAGTTATTGCAAACTATACGAATGAGATCATCATAACGGTGTCCTCATGAAACTTCGAAGTCGACATGAACCTGCCCAGTTAAAATGACAAACTCTTGAGCCTATACCGTTCATTCAGTAATGAATTTGAACACTCTCGGCTACTGACGTGTGTTTACATTGTATATAACACGTTCAAGTCCGTCTTCTTTTACCGACCACAGAGGTAGAATCGCCGACTGATGTCAACTCTGTCGGATTTCAATCCTGGCTAGAAGCAATCGGATGTCTCACCGTACTGATGAGTTGTGATACCACGAAACAGATCTGTGTGCGGATGACTATATATATATATATATATATATATATATATATATATATATATATATGGAGGAATGATAGACTTTCTAATAACGGTAGCTACTTACGCATCTACGCATCGTTCATTCAGTAATGAATTTGAACACTCTCGGCTACTGGCGTTGGTTTACACTGTATATAACACGCTAAAGTCTACTCTACCGAGCGTCCATAGCTCAGAGGTAGAATCGGCGACTGGTGTCAATTCGGTTTGAAGCAATCGAATGTCTCATCGTACTGATCAGCTGTGATACATCGAAACAGATATGTCTGCAGATGACTATCTATCTATATATATATATATATATATATATATATATATACATATATATATATATATACACATTAACAGCAGTGATTTACTTTTATGGTTCAGCGATTTTTAAAGTGGGTGTGCTTTTATGTAGACGCTCAAAAATCAGTTAGTTTATTCATACAGATGCATCAACATTGAAAAACAAATCAATTTTCTTTTATTAAATTATTCGCTTTTTTAAATTCTATAATTTTCAGTTTCTTTTATTTGCAAAGGTTGTTATTTCTGTCTCGGTTTTAAAATAAATAGGCAGCTAGATTGAATCATCGCTACGGGAGAAACAGGCTGCTGACTGACACATAAATCAAACGTATTTTTATGTGCATTATTAAAAAGCACCATATATATATAATATTTATTTAGAATTAATACCATAAATATGTTATAATATCACTACAATAGTAGCTATTTTATTTCGACACTTCTTGTGGCTTATCAAGTGATGGTACTGATTTCAAGTTGAACAGTTTTAAAAGGTTCAAAACCAGCCAAACCCCCTCAGTCATGGAGATATTGTTACATTGTTACATAGTCTGTGGTCATCAATCAAAATACAAGTAATTTCGATATTTGAAGAACATAAAAACACATTCTGAAAACAGTTTATTGGGGCATTAATGTGAATAATTGATTAAATAGAGATCGGTATTACTAATCGACTATTTGTTTCACTTTACAATAACAATTAAAATAAAATTTATTTTATATATATATATATATATATATATATATCACAAATTAATGTTAGAGACGACGAATTTTAAACTCTAAGTTTAACAAAACATTAGATTTTTATTTTTAAGTTATTCAAATATGAAACAGGAAAATAGATATAGGCACACACAAATATATAGATGCCCATAAAATTTTTATAATCGTGTCACCCCAAGCAAGGCATTTTACTGCCACTGTTGAGTAGGGGGTTACATAGGAGAAATGTTATGAGAAAGAGTGGCAGGTTATAGGGGGTGTCAGAAAGTGGGTAAGAGAAGGATGAGAATACTGATGAGAGTGGAGTGGACAGAGAAAGGAGCATAAGAGAAGGGATGCAGGTTAGTGAGATAGGACATGACTATTGATTTTACATTTAAATTCTTGGAGATTGTAACTGTCGGGGAAGCAAGAAAACGGAAGGGAATTTCACAGGCGAGAAGTGTGAGAAAAGATGCTCAGTAGCGAGGGTTGCTCTGTCAGCCTCGGCAGATTTTTGATCAAGGCGTTATTTTTGATCGTAGTGTCGTTAGCGTATCAGCCTACTTGGGATCTTTTTACATCTTAAGCGATGGATCAAGTATACGAGTTTCACTTGAAATCTGGTAAAATGATTGAAATTTCACAGAATTCTTATGCACCTCGTTAGAAACAAGACTGTTTATCAGATCTGGAAAAAGTTTAGGGTCTGCTTGAAGATGAATCGTTATAAGATTATTTTTATTTATTCGTTAGAATGTCCCTATTATGATTTTGAATAATTTTGGTATCACTCTCTCTCTCTCGGTAAAAAGTTAAAATTTTTATCTGCATTTAAAGTTGAAGGAATATTCTGTCTACTGGCACGTTTTTTGATCTGACATGATAACGGTTTATATAAGTGATATATTTATTGTTATTATGCTGTCTGTGAGAATTTTGTCAGCAGTAAATCAAAAAGTCAAAAATATAAATGCATTTCACTTGAGATTTTGAGTGAAATTGTCGTCCCGGAAGACGTTCATTGAAAAAACACGAGTTCATTATGAACTCATTCTCTGTCTGTTAAGCGATGGCTTAAAAGGCAGGATTCCAAAGACGTCTCTTTATAGCAGACTTACAAAGACCGAAAACGAGGGTGGGTTGAAACGTTTTATGAAGAAGTTATGCAAAAGTTTAGAAGTGTTTCATGCATTAATTTTAATTCTTTTTATGAATAACTGCATTGTTTCTTTTCAGGGAAAATGACATCTGCTAGTTCACGGAATATCATGCAGCTCTTTTTATAAAAATTACATTTAACCGTTTTTTGTTTTGAGTTAGATGGAATAACTAAGACCTGTGAAAGTGGCATGAATCATGGAACGAGAACAATTTACTCCAATGATCGAAATAAAGGGTTCTGAATTTCAATCACTTGAAGAAATTAGAGCGTACAACGGCCAAAACGTCGTGAATTACAACCAAGATGAGGACAACTGTCCAGAAAATGTCAATTATGTACACATTTAATCCTTTATCTGAATATATCCCTGTTCCGAAGATAGATGATTGCTTTCTCTATTTTTTTATTTCAGTATACCCTGTGAGTGTTAATTTCTCTATGCATTGTTTCCTCATTATGTGACACAACAATGTCAATTGTCTCTTTCTAATTATAAGTCTCAGTTACCTTAAAGTTTCTATTGTCTTCACACTTTAGTATCGCTCGCATATGCAACCCATAGTATTTTTATTAGTGTTCTATAGAACGTCTCTCTTGCTTAAAGTCGGTCCTAGGCATGACGGTAAACTGCATCCGGTATCAAGGCCTCTGATTGTGAGGTTATGAGGAGCATGGAACCACCGCTTAATTGCTGTTGTTCTCAGGTCCACCTTGACCCGGGGTGGTAGCACCTATTAGGATCCCGGTTTGGGCAAATAGTAAACCCCCAAAATAGGTTCAAAAGACTATGAAAGTATAAAAATACACTTATATGTATATATATATATTTTAATTATATCACCCCGAGCAAGGCGGTAACGCCACTGATGCGCAGGGGGCTATGTAAGAGTGAAAAGATTGGAAAAGAAAAGCCGGAAACCACATCCTAGACAGGGAACAAGGGATGAGCCTCTCCACCTGTTTAACAGACGTGGATGGAGTGGGAACCGGGCGATAGTTTAGTCTATCTACTCCAATTGAAAAAGAAAAACGAAAAGAGCAAAAAAGATTGGAAAAGAGAAAGCCGGAAACCACACCCTAAACAGGGAACAAGGGATGAGCCTCTTTACCTGTTCAATAGACGTGGGTGGAGTGGGAACCGGGCGATAGTTAAATACATAAAAATAGACTTTTATAGAAAGATATACATTTTTGAAGAAAAAATTATTAGCATAACACATTTTTGAAGGAAAAAATTCTCAGCAAAACATTTTTGAATACAAAACTAGAAGACATTTTCAGACTAAATCAAACTTCTCACTATATCTGAACATTTTCAGTTTTCTAAAATAAAAAATGAATAAAAAAAAAAGTAATTAAAATCTGACTAAATCATCCTTCTCACTATAACCAGACATTAAAAAAATACTTTTTTGGCATTAAATAACCCACAGAGGTGTTGATATGCCGTTAAACAAAACTCACTCAAACTCAAACTCTCGCTTAAAGTCTGTTTTTATCTACAAGGACATCACCAAGCATTATCTAAACTTATTTATAAATGGAACTTTGTCTCTCTCTCTGTGTATGTGTGTGTGTGTGTCTGTATGTGAGTCCCCGTTACCTATAGACTCCGAAACGGCTGAACCGATTTTCTTGAAAATTTACAGAGTTCTACTATAAGCGTCTGCGGGTGTTCTTAGATAGGTTTTGTGTCGAGGTACCCCCGATAAATATCGAAAATCGATAATCGAAAAAATTGGGTCATAGAAGGAGTGGTCCGATTTGAATCAAATTTGATACAATCATAGAAAAAGACATAAGAAACGATATTCAGAAGTTTCAAGGTTGAAGTTCTTACAATAGTGCAGAAAATCGATAATGTATATATATAAAAGGCAAGATGTTTGTGTGTGTGTCTGTTTATCTGTCTGTATGTCTGTATTTTTTCACCCCTTTTATTTTAGTTTTTGCTTCGGGTTTGGCTCTAAGTAGGTATAATTGTAGTTCTTAGTCTCAGCCATGATACCATTTACTCAGAGGACTTATTTAGCCTTCAAAATTCAGTTTGCGACGAAAAAAACTTATTTGATATCGATATCAGGAAAGCAAAATTTGACTTACATCCATTCATTTTTCTTTCAGTGTACGGTTTCGCTTTAACTGGAAACAACTATTGCTTTTTAGTCTTTCGTGCCAACGTCCAAAGAGTCTGATCTCCAGGACTATGAATTAGTTTTAAAGCTTTCATTGCGCCCTAGCAACGCCGGGTTATACTACTAGTCTATAATATAAGTGCCATATATTACGTAGCATTTCAACATTGTTTTCTTTGTTCCTGATGTTTCTTTTCCATTTCTTTATACTTTGCTTTAATTTTGGAAGACAACTTTCATTATTCGTAAATACCTTCGTATATTAGTGTCAACTTTTCTGTCGCTAATTGCTACACGACCGGGATAGTTCCATAAATAGGATTCTTAATATGTCACTCGCAGATTGAACTGTATCTTTACTGACAAGCATAAACGAAGGTGAGATGAAAAGTTCATTGGCTGTCGATGAAGAGGAGATGCGAGAACCGTGAAATCTTGCATGCATTAATTTCATCTCCACTTAATAATAGCTACATTGTTTCCGTTCAGGTAAACTGGCATCTCATAGTTTACAGAAGACTTCAAAATTAACGAGCAGTGATTTCTCTTGAAAATGAACAACATTTGGAATCGTAATGTTATCATGTGTTTAGCCCCTAATGAAATTCATTTGTTTGCTACAAGAGCTAAACTTTTGGTGACATTAGATTTATAAATAACAAAAGTTGAAATTAATACAATAATATTTTTCACGGGACTAATAATCGAATCAGTCAGTTAAATGCCATACGTGACAAACGCTTGGGCGATCATGTCTCGAAAGAGACATGACTGACTGGGCAGAAGATTATCCCACAGTAGGTTGCCATTGTTTTCTGCGGTAGACTGGTTGCCGACCAAGGCTATATAACCCAATCTGTCCTGTTATTTAACCCATAACTGGAGAGAAGAGAAGGATTAATACCTTTCCCAAGGGTATTTGCGCGTAAGTGAATGCAAGGAATTCAACTGGAATTCGAACTCGGCTCTCCGATTTCTCGTTCCGAGTCGATATCCACTGCGAAACAACGCACATCTTTGCTATGCATTTCCTTAATTTGGAAATATTTTGATGAAAGACTTTATGTATTTATTTATTTGTATAGAACATTTCACTCGTTTAATCTTTCGTCCTTTGCGATATCCACTGCACCACAATCCACATCCACATAATCGAATATAAAGGAAAAACTTGAAGCAACTGAAATGTGGTTCTACAGAAGGATGCTGCGGATACCATGGGACGAGCAGGTAAGCAATGATGAGGTCTTGGAAAGGATGGAAACGAAAAGGAAATTAATCCTGAGCATCAGGAAGAGGCAGCTAAAGTTCCTGGGACATGCAATGGAGAAAGAGGGCTTGGAGAACCTCATGCTAACAGGCCAACTAGAGGGAAAAAGAAACAGCGCAAAGCAGCGGATAAAATATTTGAAGGACCTAATCAGGTGGATGATGGAACGAGGGTTGCATGGTGTAACAGGAGAAAACGTGCTAAGAGCCACCAGGGATAGGGAGACGTGAAAAGCCTTTAATCGCCTACGTCCTGAAAGGACAGGGCACATAGAAGAAGAAGAAGAAGAAGAAGAAGAAGAAGAAGAAGAAGAATCAATATATTATCAATATGTGAACTTCTAACTCCCCTCGACAATTTAGGTTTTGCTTGGTTAAGATGAATCTTTATAAATTTATTTTTTTATCGGTTCCTGTTCCGATGTGCGTTGTGGTGCAGTGAATATCGGCTCGGAAAGAAAAATCACTGAGTCGAGTTCGAATTCTACTTGAACTTCTTGCATTCACTTACGCGCAAATACCCCATGAAAAGTATTAATCCGTCTCTTCCTTCTATGGATTAAATAGTAGAACAGATTTGGTTTATTGATTGGCAACTAGTCTACTGCAGAAAGACATGTCAAACTACTGCGAAAAAACTTGCCATACGTGATACACGCTTGGGCGATCATGTCTCGAAAGAGATATGACTGACTGGGCAGAAGATTATCCCGCAGTAGGTTGCCATTGCTTTCTGCGGTAGACTGGTTGCCGACCAAGGCTATAGAACCCAATATGTCCTGCTATTTAACCCATAACTGGAAGGAATAGACGGATTAATACCTTTCCCAAGGGTATTTGCGCGTAAGTGAAGACAATGGATTCAACTGGAATTCGAACTCGGCTCCCCGGCTTCTCGTTCCAAGCCGATATCCACTGTACCACAACAATGAAGCCAATAAAATGTAACCCCAGCTTTTTCTCTACTAGCTTCTTTTTTCGCACTGCCTGCCTGCGAAATTCCCTTTGGTATAATTGCTTCCCCGGTGTGCAAGGGGCTACATAAACGGAAAGTGATGAGAAAGAGGGATAGGTTATAGGGGGTGTCAGGAAGTGGGTAAGAGATGGATGAGAATACTGGTGTGATGAGAGTGGTTTGGAGGGAGAAAAGAGCATGAGTCAGAGAAGTGACTATTGAATTATATTTAAATTCTTGGAGATTATAGCTGTCGGGGAAGCAAATAAATGGAAGGGAATTCCACAGACTGGAAGTGCAAGAAAAGAAGCTGTGGAGTAGAATTTGCGTTTACAATTTATTGGGTTCGCAGTAACAGAGTGAGACCTATTTACTAATATTGTGGCTCGAGTAAATTCATATATAGGGTGCACCAGTGAGCTATGTTTATCGAAGCAGAAGCCGTGAAAGTATTTGTAGAAGAGACACAGGGAAGCCACATTGCACCGGTGAAAAAGTGAGTGTATCTGAGCTGGGATGGATCACATTACAGATTCTCCGTTGGATTTTGTCAAGGACCCATAGGTGGAAAGCAAGGTCACCCGACCAGATGTGGCAGTAGGATTCAATACACAGTCTGATGGTAGATTTATATATGTACAGGATGGATGTAGACGGGAAAAACTTACTGGCCTTGCGCAGTTAACAGACCTTCTTAGCAGCGGATTTAGTTTTGGATTCGATATAATCATTCCACTTAAGGTCTGCTGAGAGAGTTAGGCCGAGGAGCCGCAGTAATTTTCTTTCAAGGAGACTTTCTTGATCCATGATTATGGGGGCTGGAGCGATTGTCTGTGATGTTTAACAGCTTCGTTTTGGAAGCATTAAAATTCAGGAGCCATTTCTTGCCTCAGTCCACCACAGATTGGAAGTCCTTTTCGAGCTCAGTAGCGAGGTTCGCTTTGTCTTTCCAACTATTCGGTCAGTCAGTGAAGTTCTATACGTCATACACGCTTGGGCGATCATGTCTTAAAAGAAACATGACTGACCGGGCAGAAGATTATCCAGCAGGAGATTGACATTACTTTCTACGGTAAACTGGTTGTCAGCCAAGGTTATCGAAAGAGACATGACTGACTGGGCAGAAGATTATCCCGCAGTAGGTTGCCATTGCTTTCTGCGGTACACTGGTTGCCGACCAAGGCTATAGAACCCAATCTGTCCTGTTATTTAATCCATAACTGGAAGGAATAGACGGATTAATACCTTTCCCAAGGGTATTTGCACGTAAGTGAATGCAAGGAATTCAACTGGAATTCGAACTCGGCTCTCCGATTTCTCGTTCCGAGTCGATATCCACTGCGAAACAACGCACATCTTTGCTATGCATTTCCTTAATTTGGAAATATTTTGATGAAAGACTTTATGTATTTATTTATTTGTATAGAACATTTCACTCGTTTAATCTTTCGTTCTTTGCAAAGTTGGAAAACCGTTTTTTTTTTTGTTCTATGGTTTCATTTAAAGTTATCTTATTTTGTTGAAAAATTTATATTATTGTTGCAAAGTTTAACAAATTTGCTAGTTCGCGTGTAGGGGAATCTGTCTGTGTCTTTGTTGCCCAATAAGATAAAATAAATCCTGTTTTACTTTTACGTTCACGATTTTCAGCTTCCATCGCTTTTATCAAGTCAAATTTTATATTTATTGTTTAATTTAATTTTTATTTTTTTGCATTTCTATCAAAGGCAATTCTCTGATAGTCAAACGGATATATACAATTTGTTCCAGAGAAACTGGGTGTTTGCCACGAAAGGAATCAAAATCTTGTTGTCGAAGTTTGTTTTTTACTTTTCAGAGTTGTGGGTCGGACACCGGATATCAGTTGAGCGGAGCAGATGTTTCGGAATTCTAGGTATTTACAGAAACTCGCAAAGGAAGATGAAAAGAACAGAAATGGTTCAATATTTATTTCTCGTCTAAATTCATCGGTTCTATGAATTCTTACTGAAATATCCTAAAAGAAGATATAAAGGTTCGTAACTTTTTTGAATCTTGGTTGCCCAATAAGATTAAATAGATTTTAATTTGTTTCTACTCTTGTTTTTATTTTATTTTTCTTTCCGTTGTCTATATTTAATCAAATTAAATATTTGAAATCTAATATTTTTCTGTTTCTTTATCTAACGATTCTCAGTTAATTAAACGGACATTTGTTGCAGGGAAACTGGGCGTTTGTTATGAAGCCAAAACATATTATTTATATTGATTATATATTGTGGAAGTTTATTGTTATGAAGTTCCGTGAGTAGGGAGCGTAAAGCTAATAATAATAATAATAATAAAAATAATAAACACCAAGAAACAATAGACCACCTAATCTCAGGATGTTCTGTGCTTGCCCCAAATGAATATAAAAATCGCCACGATAGAGTTGGGCAATATTTACATTGGACAATGTGCAAACATTATGGAAAATATGTAAACAAACACTGGTATGAACATCACCCAGCACCGGTTACAGAAATAGAAGATGTAACCATTCTATGGGATTACACCATCTACACAGACAGAAAAATTGAAGCAAACAGGCCAAACATTATTGTTAAAAACCAGAAGGAGAAAACTTGTCTATTAATTGATATGGCTTGTCCAGCGGATTGTAACATAGCAACCAAGGAATTTGAAAAACTGTCAAAATATAAAGACCTGGAAATTGAAATAGAAAAAATGTGGAAATTGAAAACAAGAGTCGTGCCAGTGATAGTTGGTGCACTTGGAATGATAAAAAATGGAACATAACAACACACTGAAAGAATCCATGGCAACCCCAGCTTAAGAGACATACATATTTAGTTGTATAAGTAATTTTTTTTTGTTTTAATTTCCCTTAAAAAATCGGAATGAACTTTTTTGGCACTGTATATATGCGTTGTGGTGCAGTGGATATCGACTCAGAACGACAAATCGGGAAGCCGAGTTCGAATTCCAATTGAATTCCTTGCATTCACATACGCACAAATACCCTTGGGAAAGGTATTACTCCGCCTCTTCCCTCCATTTATGCGTTTAGTAATAGGACAGATTGGGTTCTATAGGCTTTGTTGGCAACCAGTCTACCGCAAAAAGTAATGGCAACCTACTGAGGAATAATCTTCTGATCAGTCAGTCATGTCTCTTTCGAGACATGATCGCCCAAAGTGTGTATCAGGTATGGCACTTAACTGACTGATAAGGAAATCATCTTGTAAAATCTGTCATAAATAGATATATTCTAGCAGATATAACTGTTCTTTACTTGCTTAAAAATGCTTAAGTTTCGAATCAAGTTATTTATCTTTTAATAACGTCAGTAAAGGATTTGGGTTTAAACCAGATATCGTGTGACTGATATCTAAGTTTAGAGGAAATCTTGTATATATATATATTTTTCGAAAGATTAGATACCATGTTGATGGCAGACTCAGAAAGAAAACTGAAAGAAAATTTAAGGTCGTAAAGTAAAGCAAGAAGAAAGGACTATTAATAGTAAGAAGAAATACTGTATAGCTTTAAGTAATGAAGAATACCATGTAAGAAACTCATAGGTTGTTGCAAAATCATGGCTGTGCGAAGTGCTGTATTTGTAAAAGCTATTTTAACATCGTATTCAAGATATATATTAGGTGAATTTTTGTAAAGAAAATAATGAACGTGTGCTGTTTAATAATTTTTAACTTTTTTTAGACAGAAATATTCTTGAAGCATGGAAGTTGTTGTGGAATCTCCCCTTTTTCTATGATAATGGACTCGACTTGAGTCTACACATACTCCTGGCATAGTGAGATACGTCAGACATCGTACGAGATCCGAAGGTTACCGTAAGATACCGAGAGATACCGAAGTTTCACAGAGAATACCGCGTCAGTAGTCATAGTAGCTCTGAGCTCCACTCAGCCAGAATAGTATTACACAGCACCCGTTAGTTCCGACGTGGACATATTAATTCTAGCACGGCTTCACTTCAAATACTTGTATATATATATATATATATATATTCCTTACTAATCGTATTCCTGGATTACTAAACTGCGTTCCAGTGTGTGTCTTTACGTTTAATATAACTTATTTTTCTATCTCAAATATGTTTTGTTGTTCATTATTTTGTGTGGTTCCTCACCCGGAATCTACAACAGCAGTCCTTTATAAAAAAACATGACAAACATGATCTTCGTCTACTTTTCTTGCATGAGTTTAAACTTGAGCAGAATGCCTCCAAACCTCCGTCAATATCAACAGAGCATTTCTACAGTTAATTTTTCAAGAATAGAATTATGTTTCTAAAATCAGCCATTATTTTTTAACTACCTAATAGTCTTTGCATAAAATTTCGAATGATTAAAAGTGGAAAATATCTAACGCGAATGAAATTTTACCTTGACAATCAGTACAAGGCATGATTAAATAAATATTCATCATTTCTGAGATAATCCATTGAAAAAAATGTTTATTGTTTGTCATAGTAGGTCTTTATTCTCATTGCTAATATAATCTATGATCCCATCATTTAGAAGTAGAACCCCTAATTCTCACATACAGGTCTGAATATATTCCTAAATACCAAAGTACACTGTCGGCCATAATTAGGCCACCCTAGATTTTTAAAAGAAATGATGTATTTCATACTATTTTGAAGTGGATAATTCTAAATGAAAATTGAATGGTTCTTTTGTTATTAATATTTTGCAAAATCGTACAAGGCAAGAAAGCAAAGATGAACTCTTCTGAATCACCCTAAATTTTCTTTATTCTTTCATTGATGAAACTGCAATATAGATAATTATTAAATATTTATAAATTCATTTGATGCACATGTTATTGTGCAGTATTAACAAAAGAACCATTCTATTCACGTTTACAATTATTCACTTGGCAACAAATACCAACAAATAGTATAAAATACATCATTTTTAGTATTTATTGCAAAGTGGATAATTCTAAATGAAAATAGAATGATTCTTCTGTTATTTATACTTTGCAAAATTTTACGAGAGAAGGGAACAAAGATGATCTCTTACGAATCACCCTAAATTGTTTTCATTCTTTCATTGATGAAACTGCAATATAGGTAACTGTTAAATATTTATAAATGCATTTGATGCACATGATATTGTGAAGTATTAACAAAAGAACCATTCTATTTTCATTTACAATTATTCGCTTGGCAATAAATACTAAAAAATAGTATAAAATACATCATTTATTTAAGACAATGGGATTGCCTAATAATTATGGTCGGTAGTGTATATCCAATCATATCCAGCCAACATTCCCATCAAATAAGTTCTAAGGCAGAGGAATTTCGTTGATTTTTTTTCACTGACTAACCGATAAGTGTCACATGACAGGCCAAGCATAGCGCATACAAATTGGGGAAGAGAAAGAAGAGTTATATCAAAAGCAGGAAGAACGTAGACAAAAAACATGCGCCTGGCGTTCAATATCATATCGCTCAATCAATGATACCATATTATTTCTCTGCGTTACAAGTGTGAGCAATAGAGGAATTAAATGTAATACACTAAAGAAATTCAGTTTCGCATTATAATATATTTTATACAGTACAATTTAGGACCCAATGGAGTGAAAGGGAATGATGTTAGGCGCCAATCTTTCCAACTAGACAGCATCAATAATGGGCTTAAGATGCAAATATGGCGTCTCTCATTTTGAGATGAGATCATAAAATATGTCCTGTGAATTTTTTCAAAATCATTCCTTTGTGAATGTGCCGGTGGTTCAAGGGTTATCGACTGGGAAAGAAAAACCGGCGGGCCGAGTTAGAAAACTGACCAAGTTGGTTGCGTACAGATTCGACAAAATACCTTTGAGAACGGTCAGTCAGTTAAGTGCCATACGTGAAATACGCTTGGGCAATCATGTCCCGAAAGAGACATGATTGACTGGGCAGACTATTATCCAGCTGTAGGTTGCCAATGCTTTTTGAGGTAGACTGGTTGTTAGCCATGGCTATAGAACCCAATCTGTCCTGTTATTTAACCCATAACTGGAAGGAAGAGACGGATTAATACCTTTCCAAGGGTATTTGCGCGTAAGCGAATGCAATGAATTCAACTGGAATTCACTGTAGCTTAATTGTCAGGGAAGACTGCGATTTTTGGACTTGGTTGACAGCCAGTCTAATAGAAGTACGATTCTAAATTAAAAATTGTTTGGTGCGTAAATGAAAAGACTGATGCTCTTCACACTTGGTTGAATATCTCTCTAAAAATGCAATTTATTAAACAAAATACATATCTCCCAGCGGCCTGCGCCACACAGCTGGATGTGTCGCTCAAAATGTTATATCACGGGAGGAGATAAACAGAGAAAGAATAGTGCAAGAAATAATTCCGAACACTGAGGATGTATGAATAGAGATTTAAACCAAATACACGTATACCAACGAACAGTTAACACAACTAACAATCAAGAAGGCAATGTTTCTCTATAGGACGTATGCGTCCATCTTGAGAAGAAGGCTTCCGTCTAGTGACGTCTAACTCACGTCTAAGGCCGAAGGCTCTCGTATAATGACGTTCACTCTCGTATAATGACGAAGACTCTGGATCACTCCCGTGTAATGACGAAAACTCTCGATCACTCCCGTGTAATGACGAAAACTCTCGATCACTCCCGTGTAATGACGAAGACTCTCGATCACTTCCGTGTAATGACGAAGACTCTCGATCACTTCCGTGTAATGACGAAGACTCTCGATCACTTCCGTGTAATGACGAAGACTCTCGATCACTCCCGTGTAATGACGAAGACTCTCGATCACTCCCATGTAATGACGAAGACTCTCGATCACTTCCGTGTAATGACGAAAACTCTCGATCACTCCCGTGTAATGACGAAGACTCTCGATCACTCCCGTGTAATGACGAAGACTCTCGATCACTCCCGTGTAATGACGAAAACTATCGATCACTCCCGTGTAATGACGAAGACTCTCGATCACTCCCGTGTAATGACGAAGACTCTCGATCACTCCCGTGTAATGACGAAAACTTTCGATCACTCCCGTGTAATGACGAAAACTCTCGATCACTCCCGTGTAATGACGAAGACTGTCGATCACTCCCGTGTAATGACGAAGACTCTCGATCACTCCCGTGTAATGACGAAGACTCTCGATCACTCCCGTGTAATGACGAAAACTCTCGATCTCTCCCGTGTAATGACGAAGACTGTCGATCACTTCCGTGTAATGACGAAAACTTTCGATCACTCACGTGTAATGACGAAAACTCTCGATCACTCCCGTGTAATGACGAAGACTCTCGATCACTCCCGTGTAATGACGAATACTTTCGATCACTCCCGTGTAATGACGAAAACTCTCGATCACTCCCGTGTAATGACGAAGACTCTCGATCACTCCCGTGTAATGACGAAGACTCTCGATCACTCCCGTGTAATGACGAAGACTCTCGATCACTCCCGTGTAATGACGAAAACTCTCGATCACTCCCGTGTAATGACGAAAACTCTCGATCACTCCCGTGTAATGACGAAGACTGTCGATCACTCCCGTGTAATGACGAAAACTCTCGATCACTCCCGTGTAATGACGAAGACTCTCGATCACTTCCGTGTAATGACGAAAACTTTCGATCACTCACGTGTAATGACGAAAACTCTCGAACACTCCCGTGTAATGACGAAGACTGTCGATCACTCCCATATAATGACGAAGACTCTCGATCACTCCCGTGTAATGACGAAGACTCTCGATCACTCCCGTGTAATGACGAAGACTCTCGATCACTCCCATGTAATGACGAAGACTCTCGATCACTTCCGTGTAATGACGAAAACTTTCGATCACTCCCGTGTAATGACGAAGACTCTCGATCACTCCCGTGTAATGACGAAAACTCTCGATCACTCCCGTGTAATGACGAAGACTCTCGATCACTTCCGTGTAATGACGAAAACTTTCAATCACTCACGTGTAATGACGAAAACTCTCGATCACTCCCGTGTAATGACGAAGACTGTCGATCACTCCCGGTTAATGACGAAGACTCTCGATCACTCCCGTGTAATGACGAAGACTCTCGATCACTCCCATGTAATGACGAAGACTCTCGATCACTTCCGTGTAATGACGAAAACTTTCGATCACTCACGTGTAATGACGAAAACTCTCGATCACTCCCGTGTAATGACGAAGACTGTCGATCACTCCCGTGTAATGACGAAGACTCTCGATCACTCCCGTGTAATGACGAAGACTGTCGATCACTCCCGTGTAATGACGAAGACTCTCGATCACTCCCGTGTAATGACGAAGACTCTCGATCACTCCCGTGTAATGACGAAGGCTCTCGATCACTCCCATGTAATGACGAAGACTCTCGATCACTTCCGTATAATGACGAAAACTATCGATCACTCCCGTGTAATGACGAAGACTCTCGATCACTCCCATGTCATAACGAAGACTCTCGATCACTCCCGTATAATGACGAAGACTCTTGTATAGTTAGGAACACTCTCTGCAGTTCGTTCTAGTCCCGGTCTTTTATAACCCGGGCCATACCTATTCGTGGGTAAGACAGGATATTCCTCCACAACACAAATAAAAGTAAAAAAACTAACTGAAATTCTTGAGAGATCTGCCGTAGGTGGAGATAGCGTCCAGATTTTTAAAAATTTTGAACTCTTTAAATAAATGTGTAACTTGCCTCTCAGAAATTTCATTGCCTGTATATTTTTTCTTCTTTCCTATAGAAGTTGATTGATTATGGCTCTCTACAACATCCTATCTTTCCTAAATCTACTTAATGTTCGTTCCCTTACTATACACCTGCCTCGCTTTTCTGACATTCATTTACTCAATTTCTCTCACACTTGTCATCAGTACATCTTATGAGTGTCATATTTTTCATGGCCCCTTTCTTCCTTATGTGACCTCGACATTTCATAGGTCTCTTTATGATTGAAGCATGTGTGCTTTTGGTTTCCGTTTTTATAAAAACCTCTTTGTTGCTTAGGTGTTCACCCTTCCTGATACTATCAGCATCTCACCGGCGCAATGTGGCTTCCCTCTGTCTTTTCTACAAACACTTTTACGGTTTCTGCTAAGGTGAAGTTAACTCACTGGTGCAATCTATGCATGAATGTACTCGAGTTACTGGACGAGCTGTAAACGTAAGAACCAAGAAAGGTCCACCGGTCCTCCAGGTTTGGGGGTTGGGTGAAGGGCTAACAACCCTGCCCCGTAAAAAGTAACAGTTTGTTGCAGAAACAGCAACAAAACGTTGCTGCCCTATGCATCATTGGGTGTGATGGATAAATGATGATGACTGGACAAGCAACTAGGTCCCACCCTTTTAGAGTGAAACCAATAAAATGTAACACCAAATTCTACTCTACTAGCTTATTTTTTCGCACTTCCCGCCAGTGGAATTCCCTTCCGTATACTTGCTTCCCCGACAGCTACAATCTCCAGGAATTTAAATGTAAGGTCAATAAACATCTCCTATCTCACTAACTCGCATCCTTTCTCTCGCACTTCCCGCCCGTGGAATTCCGTTCCGTATAATTGCTTCCCCAACAGCTACAATCTCCAGGAATTTACATGTAAGGTCAATAGACATCTCCTATCTCACTAACTCGCATCCTTTCTCTCGCACTTCCCGCCAGTGGAATTCCCTTCCGTATACTTGCTTCCCCGACAGCTACAATCTCCAGGAATTTAAATGTAAGGTCAATAGACATCTCCTATCTCACTAACTCGCATCCTTTCTCTCGCACTTCCCGCCAGTGGAATTCCCTTCCGTATACTTGCTTCCCTGACAGCTACAATCTCCAGGAATTTAAATGTAAGGTCAATAGACATCTCCTATCTCACTAACTCGCATCCTTTCTCTCGCACTTCCCGCCAGTGGAATTCCCTTCCGTATACTGCTTCCCCGACAGCTACAATCTCCAGGAATTTAAATGTAAGGTCAATAGACATCTCCTATCTCACTAACTCGCATCCTTTCTCTCGCACTTCCCGCCAGTGGAATTCCCTTCCGTATACTGCTTCCCCGACAGCTACAATCTCCAGGAATTTAAATGTAAGGTCAATAGACATCTCCTATCTCACTAACGCGCATCCTTTCTCTCGCACTTCCCGCCTGTGGAATTCCCTTCCGTATACTTGCTTCCCCGACAGCTACAATCTCCAGGAATTTAAATGTAAGGGCAATAGACATCTCCTTTCTCACTAACTCGCATCCTTTTTCTCGCACTTCCCGCCCGTGGAATTCCCTTACGTATACTTGCTTCCCCGACAGCTACAATCTCCAGGAATTTAAATGTAAGGTCAATAGACATCTCCTATCTCACTAACTCGCATCCTTTCTCTCGGACTTCCCGCCAGTGGAATTCACTTCCGTATACTGCTTCCCCGACAGCTACAATCTCCAGGAATTTAAATGTAAGGTCAATAGACATCTCCTATCTCACTAACTCGCATCCTTTCTCTCGCACTTCCCGCCTGTGGAATTCCCTTCCGTATACTTGCTTCCCCGACAGCTACAATCTCCAGGAATTTAAATGTAAGGTCAATAGACATCTCCTATCTCACTAACTCGCATCCTTTCTCTCGCACTTCCCGCCTGTGGAATTCCCTTCCGTATACTTGCTTCCCCGACAGCTACAATCTCCAGGAATTTAAATGTAAGGGCAATAGACATCTCCTATCTCACTAACTCGCATCCTTTCTCTCGCACTTCCCGCCCGTGGAATTCCCTTCCGTATACTTGCTTCCCCGACAGCTACAATCTCCAGGAATTTAAATGTAAGGTCAATAGTCATCTCCTATCTCACTAACTCGCATCCTTTCTCTCGCACTTCCCGCCAGTGGAATTCCCTTCCGTATACTTGCTTCCCTGACAGCTACAATCTCCAGGAATTTAAATGTAAGGTCAATAGACATCTCCTATCTCACTAACTCGCATCCTTTCTCTCGCACTTCCCGCCAGTGGAATTCCCTTCCGTATACTGCTTCCCCGACAGCTACAATCTCCAGGAATTTAAATGTAAGGGCAATAGACATCTCCTATCTCACTAACTCGCATCCTTTTTCTCGCACTTCCCGCCCGTGGAATTCCCTTCCGTATACTTGCTTCCCCGACAGCTACAATCTCCAGGAATTTAAATGTAAGGTCAATAGACATCTCCTATCTCACTAACTCGCATCCTTTCTCTCGCACTTCCCGCCAGTGGAATTCCCTTCCGTATACTTGCTTCCCTGACAGCTACAATCTCCAGGAATTTAAATGTAAGGTCAATAGACATCTCCTATCTCACTAACTCGCATCCTTTCTCTCGCACTTCCCGCCAGTGGAATTCCCTTCCGTATACTGCTTCACTGACAGCTACAATCTCCAGGAATTTAAATGTAAGGTCAATAGACATCTCCTATCTCACTAACTCGCATCCTTTCTCTCGCACTTCCCGCCCGTGGAATTCCCTTCCGTATACTTGCTTCCCCGACAGCTACAATCTCCAGGAATTTAAATGTAAGGGCAATAAACATCTCCTATCTCACTAACTCGCATCCTTTCTCTCGCACTTCCCGCCCGTGGAATTCCCTTCCGTATACTTGCTTCCCCGACAGCTACAATCTCCAGGAATTTAAATGTAAGGTCAATAGTCATCTCCTATCTCACTAACTCGCATCCTTTTTCTCGCACTTCCCGCCCGTGGAATTCCCTTCCGTATACTTGCTTCCCCGACAGCTACAATCTCCAGGAATTTAAATGTAAGGTCAATAGACATCTCCTATCTCACTAACTCGCATCCTTTCTCTCGCACTTCCCGCCCGTGGAATTCCCTTCCGTATACTTGCTTCCCCGACAGCTACAATCTCCAGGAATTTAAATGTAAGGGCAATAAACATCTCCTATCTCACTAACTCGCATCCTTTCTCTCGCACTTCCCGCCCGTGGAATTCCCTTCCGTATACTTGCTTCCCCGACAGCTACAATCTCCAGGAATTTAAATGTAAGGTCAATAGACATCTCCTATCTCACTAACTCGCATCCTTTCTCTCGCACTTCCCGGCCGTGGAATTCCCTTCCGTTTACTTGCTTCCCCGACAGCTACAATCTCCAGGAATTTAAATGTAAGGTCAATAGACATCTCCTATCTCACTAACTCGCATCCTTTCTCTCGCACTTCCCGCCAGTGGAATTCCCTTCCGTATACTTGCTTCCCTGACAGCTACAATCTCCAGGAATTTAAATGTAAGGTCAATAGATATCTCCTATCTCACTAACTCGCATCCTTTCTCTCGCACTTCCCGCCCGTGGAATTCCCTTCCGTATACTTGCTTTCCCGACAGCTACAATCTCCAGGAATTTAAATGTAAGGTCAATAGACATCTCCTATCTCACTAACTCGCATCCTTTCTCTCGCACTTCCCGCCCGTGGAATTCCCTTCCGTATACTTGTTTCCCCGACAGCTACAATCTCCATGAATTTAAATGTAAGGTCAATAGGCATCTCTTATCTCTCTGGCTCACATCTTTTCCCTCATGCTCTTATGTCCGTCAACTGCACTCTCATCACACCAGTATTCTCATCCTTCTCTTACCCACTTCCTGACACCCCCTATAACTTGTCCCACTTTCTCATCACTTTCCTCCTATGTAACCCCCTGCACACCAGTGGAAGTAAAACTGCCTTGCTTGGAGTGAAATGATTAAAAAAATCTCTTTCTAGACTGATATCACTGTCTTTCCAGATCACTTCTTCATCTGTGAGCCAGTAAATGTGAACTGATATTAACTGGGAAGTGTTTTAGTAGGGGATGGAAAGTGCGACACTGAGATCTGAAGGTGCATTGGGGTAACCAAGGACGCGTTTCAAAAGCTAAACAAAATATTGAAAGATAGGAAAATTTCGTTGAAAACAACGAAAAAGATTATTAGTCAGTTATGTGTATCCCTCAATATGGTAATGAATGAAATAAAGAGGTGAATTTTTATTATGTTTTTTTTATAATCATGTCGTCCCAAAGAAGACATTTTACTGCCACTGTTTTAGAGTGGGGTTACATAGGAGGAAAGTTATGAGAAAGATTGACAGGTTATAAGAGAGGTGTCAGGAAGTGAGTAAGAGAAGGATGAATGTGGTCATAAAGTGAGGGATCAGTTTATATATTGATTGTCATGTGAAATTGATCCCCCACATTATATCCATATTATAATAGTATAGAACATTTTTTATAACCATACCGCCACAAGCAAGGCATTTTCCTGCCACTGTTTTGCAGGAGGTTACATACGAGGAAAGTTATGAGAAAGTAACAGGTTATAGGGGGTGTCAGAAAGTGGGGGAGAATGAGAATACTGATGAGAGTGGAGTGGACGGAGAAAGGAGCATGACAGAGGGAATGTAGGTTAGTGAGATAGAAGATGACTATTGACTTTACATTTAAATTCTTGCTATCGGGGAAGCAAGTATACGAAAGGGAATTCCACAGAGGGGAAGTGTAAGAAAAGAAGATGGTGGAGTAGAATTTACGTTTCTTGCTTTTCTTGGTTTTACAGTATTAGTCAGTTAAATGCCATACGTGATACACGCTTGGGCGATCATGTCTCGAAAGAGACATGACTGACTGGGCTGAAGATTATCACGCAGTAAGTTGCCATTGCTTTCTGCGTATGACTGGTTGCCGACCAAGGCTATAGAACCCAATCTGTCCTGTTATTTAACCCATAACTGGAAGGAATAGACGGACTAATACCTTTCCCAAGGGTATTTGCGCGTAAGTGAATGCAATGAATTCAGCTGGAATTCGAACTCGGCTCCCTGATTTCTCGCTCCGAGACGATATCCAATGCACCACAACGCACATCCTTAGTGGTTCTACAGAAAGATGATAATGATATTAAGGAACGAACATGCGAACGACGACAAGGTTTTGGAGAAGATGGAAAAGAAAAGCAAACTTATATTTAACATCAGAAAGAAACAGCTGAATTTTCTGGGACACGTAATGAGGCAGGAGGTTTTAAAGAACCACAGGACGGACAAAGGAAAGCAACGCGCGGTGTACTTGATAGATAATGCGGTGTACTTGATAGATAATGCGGATGACAGAGAAGGGTTTGGAAGAATAGCAAGAGAAAAGGCGTAAAAAGCTGCAAGAAATATTGGGATGCGGAAGGTCATGAAGGGACAAGGAACAAAAAATAAAATTCATTGTTTTTCGGAGCCTAGGAAAAGACGGTAAACTTCATCCGACAGCAAAGCTTCTGATTGGGAGGGTTGTGAGGAGCATGGAACCACCTCTTAATTGCTGTTGTTCTAAGGTCCATCCTGACCCGGAGTGCTATGGGTAAATAGTGAACCAACTGGTGTCAAAACACTATGAAAGTATAAAAATGGGCTTTCGTAGAAAAATATATATCTTTGAAGAAAAAATACTACCAACAATAAATTTTTGAAAGAAAAAATTATTACCATAACACAATTTTGAAGAAAGTTAAAATTATCAAACCAGCAATGCCATTTTGAATACTAGAAGGCATCTTCAGTTTTTTTAAATAAAAAAAATTTCATCAAAATTTGACTAAATCAACTTTTTCACTATAACCAAACATTAGAAAAACAAATTCAAAACCCCACTTTCTTGGCACTAAATGACCCACATAGGTTGATATGCCGTTAAACAAAACTCATATTCAAACTCACTGTGATTTTTCCGTAGGACGTATCTGAACGCATGATTTTATTTCTCACGTGACTCTGATTTATAAATTCTGAAAGGTGATATTTAAACGCATGTCTCTATACAATCGATACAATTCATGTGCCGCTGTTTGTTTTTTACATTGAATATAAGAATTCGAGTAAATGATATGAACTTTCCTTCTGTAGAAACAATATAAAAGGAGATATCCGTTTCGTGTTTATAATATCACGTATTTCTTAATTTTTTCAACCCAAGTAAGGCGATAAATCCACTGAGAAGCATGGGGGTTAGTGAAGAGAAAGAACAATGAAAAACCAGGTTTTTGGAAAAGACAGAAGTTGATGTAGCATTTAAACTTTAGAGATCGTAGTTGGCAGGAAGAAATGAGTCCAAAGGGAGTTCCACAGACGAAAGCAGAAAATGTTAAAATATAACGGTTACAGATAGCTATTTCATCGGTAAAATGGAAAGGCCTAACTGCCAATCTAGTACTATGAATAAATTGGAGACGGTGACTGGAGCCGAGGCACCAGGTCAAGACCAATAACATTGCTGATAACTCTATGAATTTTATCAATAATATCTAAATATACTGCTGTAGCACCGTACCAGCAATATTCAAAGCATAGACGAATTGGTAGACTTATAAATATGAATATCAGGTCGGTGCAAAACCTTTTGTAAAAGGGGCATTTTAAATCATTGTAATTTGTTTTATGCATATTGTTATTACTTAAACATATCACTATTACCGATAAAATGCAGCCGTAACTTCTACTCCAACAGTTTCTTTCCTCGCACTTCCCGACTGTGGAATTCTCTTCCAAACGATTGCTTCCCCGACGGCTACAATCTCCAGGAGTTTAAATGTAAGGTTAGACACCTCCTAACACACTAACCTGCTCCCATTCTATCAAACACTCTTCCCATCTGCCCAACCCTCATCCTCGGTATCCTTACTCATCTGTCACCTTCCTCCTGACATTCCCTATGTCTAACCACTCCTTCTCTTTACCTTCCCCTATGTAGCCCCATGCGGAATAGTGGCAGTGGAATGCCTTGCTTGGGGTGAGATGATTAAAAAAAAAAAAAAAACTATGATTAATTTATAACTTTTTCTTTCAGATTATTAAAGCATCATTCATATTTTTCTGCAATATCCTCCCCATGTCCTTTCCGTCTAAAGAACACATTAAACATGCTCTACTCTATGAGTTTCAAAGAGGTTCCAATGCAAATGCAGCAGCACGATCTATTCAGGATGCTTATGGAATGGATGCAGTGAAAGAAAGAAGTTGCAGGTGGTGCTTTTCTCGTTTTCAGAACGGAAATTTCAGCTTAAAAACAAGGCTAAAGGTGGTCGCCCCAAAAAACTTGATTCAGATGTGTTGAATGCCGCTGTTGCTCAAAGTCCTACGTTAACCTGAAGAGAACTTGCACACCTTTTTAATGTATCCCATACAATGTGTCACGCCAGTTGAAAAGATTGGGGAATATTTCAGTATTTGGAAAATAGGTCCCGCACAAACTGTCTCCAGAGAACCTGCGACAATGTAGTTCTTGTTGCCAATCTTTGCTTTCACGACACCTTCAGACACCATTGTGGTACAGTGGATATCGGCTCGGAACGAGAAACCGGGGAGCCGAGTTCGAATTCCAGTTGAATCCATTTTATTCACTTACGCGCAAATACCCTTGGGAAAGGTATTAATCCGTCTATTCCTTCCAGTTATGGGTTAAATAGCAGGACAGATTGGATTCTATAGCCTTGGTCGGCAACCAGTCTACCGCAGAAAGCAATGGCAACCTACTGCGGGATAATCTTCTGCCCAGTCAGTCATGTCTCTTTCGAGACATGATCACCTAAGCGTGTATCACGTATGGCACTTAACTGACTGACTGTGACAGGTGCCATCTTGTCCATCCTGCATATTCTCCTGACCTAGCTCCATCGGATTATCCCTTATTTCGATGTTTACAAAACTATTTAGATGACCTTAGGTTAACATCACGAGAGGAGACTGAACATGAGTTAGATTCATATTTCACATCAAAACCTAAAGAATTTTACAAGCCAGGACAGTTATAAGCTCGTTGACAGATGGCTTCAAGTTATATAGAGTAAATGTTGTTATTGTTATGAAAAAAGATTTTCAAAAACACAAGGTTTTTCATTTTCAAGATGAAATTTTAAATCAGCAAAAACTTTTGCACCGACCTGATATATGATTGATGTAAGACATAAATATTTAAAATATATTGTAGAGAGAAAAATTGTCTACCACGACATAGTGAACGAACTTTCTTAGCTTCAGACCTATAAATGGATTCAATATAATATATCCACTTCATGTCAGCCGAGAATGTTAGCCCAAATGGATCCAACGAGTTTTTGCTTAGAAAACCAGCATTTGAAATCTACGCTGTTGAAGTTCCCGATTTAATCAAATTCATAAACGTATTTTTTTTAAATTTAGAAACAAATATTTTCACGAATATTCGATTCTTATTTTTAATCTCGAACATATATTTGAAAAGCCTTTCTCGTTGCGTGTGATTAGACACGAAATATTTGTTTACGAACCGACAGAAGTTGTCGGCGATTTTAGACTGCAACGAACTAATACCTCAAGTAAATAACATTGAAAGGATGGAAGCTTCTTTATGTTTTTCGCTTATTCCTTCAAGACAACTTATTCCCCCTTCCGTTTTGCCTGTCTACCGCAAACCAGGATTGTATTTGTCCTCTGCAAAGTCACATTCCTCTAACCCCACCCCTGCTGTTTACAACTAAGCCTTCTCTGATTGTCAAACTAATAAAATCCGCAATCTAGCAAACAGAAGACATTGCTTGATTTCAATTTCTTTTCTTTTTTGTTGACAGTTTATTGTTTTTTTTTTTTATCTCAGTTATTATTCTTCGGCACGTACATGTACAGGGACTCTTATTGGAGAAGTAGTAAGAACAAGACTCCAGGACTCCGCTCGGTAGTCTTGAAGATTTTTGTAATTTCTGTTTGAATCTCTTGAACCTCTAATCAGGAGACTGCTGGATTTGAGAAGATTGGAAGCACATCGTAATTGCTGCTGTTCACAGGTCTATCCTAAACTGTGACGGTCCTAGCTATGTGCAAATAATGACCCATTAGACAAAACCGAAACCGCATAAATGTATAAAAACATATTTTTACATTAAAAGTTCCAAAAATACATTTTTATAACAAAACTAGCAGTATAGCCCAGCGTTGCTCGGGTCTAATGAAAGCTTTAAAATTAATCCACGGTCCTGGAGCTCAGACTCTTTGGACGTTGGTACGAAAGACTAAAAAGCAATAGTTGTTTCCAGTTAAAGCAAAACCGTAGACTGAAAGAAAAATGAATGGATGTAAGTCAAATTTTGTTTTCCTGCTATCGATATAAAATAAGTTTTTTCGTCGTAAACTGAATTTTGAAGGCTAAATAAGTCCTCTGAGTAAATGGTATCATGGCTGAGACTAAGAACTGCAATTATACCTACGTAGAGCCAAAGCCGAAGCAAAAACTAAAATAAAAGGGCTGAAAAAATACAGACATAAAGGCAGATAAACAGGCACACACACAAACATCTTGCTTTTGATATATATATATATATATATACTATCGATTTTCTGCACTATTGTAAGAACTGCAACCTTGAAACTTCTGAATATCTTTTCTTATGTTTTCGTCTATGAGTGTATCAAATTTGATTATAATCGGACCATTCTTCTATAACATGATATTTATCGGGGATACCTCGACAAAAAACCTAGCTAAGAACACTCGCAGACGCTTATAGTACAACTGTGTAAATTTCCAAGAAAATCGGCTCAGCCGTTTCGGAGTCTATAGATAACGGACACACACACACAGACACAAACACACACACACAGACAAAGTTTCATTTATATATAAGTTTAGATTTAGATAGATGACCTACAATACATTTTATCTGCGGTTAAATCCATAAAATTGCGTTCAAACTATTTATATTTCGTTATTAAATAGACCCGTTGATATGCCGCTAAAAATCAACTAAGCAACCAACATGAAATAATATTTTCATGACATCAATCCAAATAATATCTTAGATTTTTTAAAAGAAACCAAACGGTATTCTAATATAACCTCAACAAAACTACAAAATAAACTCAGTCTCTAGAAATTATGTTCACACAAACATATATATATATATATGCACAAACGCTGATTATCATCTACCATGTATTCAATTGTGAAAGCAGAATAACATACACGACCGGCCATAATTATTAGGCAACCCCGTTTTTTAAAAGATGTATTTCATACTATTTTTAGTATTTATTATTAAGTGGATAATTCTAAATGAAAATAGAATGTTTCTTTTGTTATTATTACTTTGCAAAATTTTTACAAGGCAAGGAAGCAAAGATGAATTCATCCGAATTACCCTAAATTTTTTTTCATTCTTTCATTGATGAAACTGCAATATAGGTAATTATTAAATATTTATGAATTCATTTGATGCACATGTTATTGTGCAGTATTAACAAAAGAACAATTCAATTTTCATTTACAATTATTCCCTTGGCAATAATACTAAAAAATAGTATGAATAGTATGACAAACATTATTTTTTAAAGACACTCGGCTGACCTAATAATTATGGCCAGTAGTGTATATCATCTTTTTATTACTCCCAATCTTCTAAGAAAATTAAATTTCGGCATCAAATTACCCATAAGCAGTTGGTATAGTATTAAACAAACAAGAAATCAAATCATAATTTTCGTTATGTGTATCAAAACGTTTCGGGCTGTGTTTCTTTTTCCGTTGTCTAATGCTCGCCTTTCGTGAAAAAACCGATTTCCATACGATCACAACGTGGTGTCGGCTTAATACCTAGATGTGGGACCACTTGGGAATATCAGTTTTTGAAAACTTAGATGTAATGTATAATGACTAAGAACTGCAAATCGAAGAACTGAGTTCCAATTCCAGTCATATTACTCGCAAATACCATTGAGAAATGCATGAATCCACCTCTTCTCCCCCAGATATGGATTAATTAGTAAGACATGCATCACTAAATCATTATCATCTCAAAAAAATTCTAAAAATATTCTCTAGCTATAAATAACCTGCAAACGGTTGATAACCTGTAAAAAACAATCATTTCCAGCAAGGAATTTCAGACTAAACATTTTATGTTCTAGTATATTTTTTTTAATCATATCACCCCAAGCAAGGTGATAACGCCACTGATGCGCAGGGGGCTACGTAAGGGTAAAAAGAATGGAAAAGAGAAAGCCGGAAACCACATCCTAAACAGGAAACAAGGGATGAGCCTCTTCACCTGTTCAATAGATGTGGAGGGAGTGTGAACCGGGCGATAGTTTAGTCTATCTACTCCAATTGAAAAAAAGTAAAAAGAGTGAAAAGATTGGAAAAGAGAAAACCGGAAACCGCATCCTAAACAGGAAACAAGGGGTGAGCCTCTTCACCTGTTCAATAGATGTGGGTGGCGTGTGAACCGGGGTTGTAATGCAGTCTTTCTTCAAAATAGCTGAGAAAGGGAAATTATATTTACAACAAGGAGTAGTTCATTGCTACACTAATGGAGAAGAGCAGGAAGTACGCTGAGTCCTACCCTACAAAAAATATCTAGCGATATCTCCCTTTGTTATTTAATACTGATTCGTTAATGGCCTCATTTCCACTGTCTTACGACACCATAGCCTAGTTCTAAAAACGGACAAGATCAAATATCCCTGGATATGGATAAAATGAACGAGAACAATCTACCTACGTGAAAAAAATATTCAGTTCAAAATCACTTAGATATGACTAAAAGATAATTTTAATTAAATTAGCATTCAAATCAGGTACAGTTGTTGGTCCGGTTTCTTAATTTATGAGTTCACTGGACGCATCCACCGCTGATTACGCCTGGCTTGACAGCGCACCAAGTAACAAATAAAGAGATGATGTTAGATTCGTTTATGGAACAAAGCAATTAGGTTTCTAAAATAAAGTCAATTCTACGGTCATTTTGAGAGCTATTTCAGAGCAATTTGTTTATAAAACGAAGCAATTATATTTCTGAAGAAAATCACTTTTATAGACAGCGGCGAGCAATCTCTTAGAGCAATTCGTTTATGAAACAAATCAAATAGATTTCTGAAATAAAATCACTATTTTAGGCACCCGAGATCAATCTCAGAGCAATTCGTTTATGAAACGAAGCAATTAGATTTCTGAAATGAAATCACTTTTTTAGCCATTGGACAGCAATCTCAGAGCAATTCGTTTCTGAAACGAAACAATTACATTTCCGAAATAAAATCACTTTTATAGTCACCGGAGAGCAATCTCGGAGCAATTCGTTTATGAAACAAAGCCATTTGATTTCTGAAATAAAATCACTTTTTTTAGACACAGGATGGCAATCTGAGAGCAATTCATTTATGAAACAAAGTAATTAGATATCTGAAATAAAGTCACTTCTACACTCATTGGGGATCAATTTCATAGAGCAATTGGTTTATGAAACAAAGCAATTTGATTTCTGAAATAAAATAACTTCTTTAGGCAGTAGAAAGAGCAATCTCAGAGCAATTCGTTTATGAAACGAAGCAATTTGATTTCTGAAATAAAATAACTTCTTTAGGCAGTAGAAAGAGCAATCTCAGAGCAATTGGTTTATGAAACGAAGCAATTTGATTTCTGAAATAAAATAACTTCTTTAGGCAGTAGAAAGAGCAATCTCAGAGCAATTCGTTTATGAAACGAAGCAATTTGATTTCTGAAATAAAATAACTTCTTTAGGCAGTAGAAAGAGCAATCTCAGAGCAATTGGTTTATGAAACAAAGCAATTTGATTTCTGAAATAAAATAACTTCTTTAGGCAGTAGAAAGAGCAATCTCAGAGCAATTCGTTTATGAAATGAAGCAATTTGATTTCTGAAATAAAATAACTTCTTTAGGCAGTAGAAAGAGCAATCTCAGAGCAATTGGTTTATGAAACAAAGCAATTTGATTTCTGAAATAAAATAACTTCTTTAGGCAGTAGAAAGAGCAATCTCAGAGCAATTCGTTTATGAAACGAAGCAATTAGGTTCCTGAAATAAAATCACTTTTTAGGCAGTGGAGAGTAATCTCAGAACAATTCGTTTATGAAACAAATCAAATAGATTTCTGAAATAAAATCACTATTTTACGCACCGGAGATCAATCTCAGAGAAATTCGTTTATGAAACGGAGCAATTAGATTTCTGAAATAAAATAATTGTTTTAAGCAGTGGAAAACACTCTCAGAGCAATTCATGCATAGAAAGAAGAAATTAGATTTCTGAAATAAAAACGCTTTTTTAGGCAGTGGAAAATAATCTCAGAGCAATTCGTTTATGAAACGTATCAATTTGATTTCTGAAATAAAATCACTTTTTAGGCAGTGTAGAGCAATCTCAGAGCAATTCGTGTATGAAACGAAGCAATTAGGTTCCTGAAATAAAATCACTTTTTAGGCAGTGGAGAGTAATCTCAGAGCAATTCGTTTATGAAACGAAGAAATTAGATTTCTAAAATAAAACTGCGTTTATAGGCACCGGTGTTCAATCTCAGAGCAATTCGTTTATGAAACGAAGCAATTAGATTTCTGAAATAAAATCACTTTTTTAGCCATTGGACAGCAATCTCAGAGCAATTCGTTTCTGAAACGAAGCAATTACATTTCCGAAACAAAATCACTTTTATAGTCACCGGAGAGCAATCTCAGAGCAATTCGTTTATGTAACGAAGTAATTTTGATTTCTGAAATAAAATCACGTTTTTAGGCAGTGGAGAGTTATCTCAGACCAATTCGTTTATGAAACGTAGAAATTTTATTTTTGAAACAAAATCACTTTTTAGGCAGTAGAGAGCAATAGCAGAGCAATTCGTGTATGAAACGAAGCAATCAGATTTCTGAAATAAAATCACTATTTTACGCACCGGAGATCAATCTCAGAGAAATTCGTTTATGAAACGAAGCAATTAGATTTCTGAAATAAAGTCACTTTTTTAGGCAGTAGAGAACAATCTCAGAGCAATTCGTTTATGAAACTAAGCAATTAGATTTCTGTAATAAAGTCACTTCTACAGTCATTGGAGATTAATTTCATAAAGCTATTGGTTTATAAAACGAAACAATTAGATTTTTGAAATAAGGTCACATCTACTGTCAGCGTAGAGCAATTTCATGAAGCAATTCATTTATGAGACGCAGCAATTGGATTTTTTAAATAAAATCACTTCTACATCTGCGGAGAGCAATATCATAGTGCAATTTGTTTATGGAACGAGGCCATTAGATTTCTAAAATAATGTTACTTCTACAGTGGAAACTTGGATTTGCCATCAAACATTTCGAAGCTTTGTTGATATTATCGAATCCATGCCAAATGAACAGAGGCATTTATGAAGGTAGAACGGATTCCTCTCCAAGTATATCTAAGAAACTAACCGGTGAATTTAAATCCCACTTTAAAAAACAATATCTCGATTGACTGGCATTACTTTCTTAATGCTAAAAATTAAGTGACGACGAGAATAATATAAAAAAAATAGAGTATATAGCTATCTGAAAGAAGAAAACAGTATAGCGTACGACTTTAATGAATTCTGAATAGGTTTCTGGATATTTACAGAGACTTGCTAACACTTAGTCATCAAAATTGGCCACTCGAAACATCTGATGGAAATATAACAAATAATTATGAGTAAAGCACAGAATAATACAGACATAACTGGTCGAATCAATAGAACTGCAGTAATAAAAGGTGCATTATTATGATCATAAATTAGAGGCAAAAAACTCCGACTTTCGCCAAAGAAAACGCTATATTGAAGTCAATAGATTAGAGATAAGAAAGGGATGTTGATAAATACTGGCCTGTATTAGGAACTCCGCCAAACACTTAAATATTAAAAGAGTAGCCATCCTAACAGTAACTGAAGCTCTAAAGACAAAGTTCAAGCATTGCAGAATCTGACAGAATTGGCATACAAACGAAAATTTTAATGAATTTATTGATTGCTAGCCTCATTTTAGAGTATCTGCCATTTGCTTCGTTGGTCGTAGTCAGCCACAAGATCACAATGTTCGTGCGCGCATTAGTTAATTGTTTGAAAGACTACTAATTTTGTTATCCAAAATTGTTAGTACGCTATTTTCTTTATTTACTTATTTATTTTGTATATTTGCTGCTGATTTATTCTTCAGCCTTCCTCAACTGTAATCCGTAGAAAAGAAGAAAAGGCAGCCGTTTTACAAAGAAATATCTAAGCGTTAAAGACGGTAATCTTTAAACACTACAATCTTTTTTCTCCGTTTCGTTAAATTTCACAAACCAATCAATGAAATTTGAATAAGACACAGGAAACTTTCACTAGAAACAAAGAAGAGAGTACTAGACTGCTATGTGATGCCAGTTCTTCAATATGGCAGTCAATGTTAGACTGTATTATCAAAGATAAAAGAAAAACTTGAAGCAGCTGAAATGTAGTTCTACAGAAGGATGCTGAGCATCTGAGCAATGATGTGATTTTGGAAAGAATAGAAACGAAAAGGAAATAATTATTGAGACAAATGAACTTCCTGAGACATGCAATGGGGAAGGAGGGCTTGGAGAACCTGATACTAACAGGCCAGATAAAATGGAAAAAAAGATAGGGGAAAGCAGCATATTTGAAGGGCCTGAACAGGTGGATGACAGAACGGGGGTTGCGTGGTGTTACAGGAGAAAGTGTGTTAAGAGCCACCAGGGATAGGGAGACGTGGAAAGCCATGAAAAGGACAAAGCACATAAGAAGAAGAAGAAGAAGAAGAAGAAGAAGAAGAAGAAGAAGAAGAAGAAGAAGAATGTTATAGTGGAACATCCTGCCATCCACGAGAATGGAATGCTCTAGAATATAAAGGACGGTGACAAGCGGTACGAGAGCAAACGTCTTCGGCACTCGCCTGACGACGCTATGACACTGTCAGCGCTCTGCCTTCGGGTAGAGGGCGCTCTCTGCTTCCGAGCAGAGAGCAATAACCCAGTCGTGGTTCCGCCGAAGGGTAGAACCACGACTCGGTAAAAATAGACAGAGATTTTTTGGCCCGGCTATATGGCCGGGAAGACCCACTATAAAATGACCATGTGTCACATCCGGCCTTGCGTGGGAAGGCTAGTAAATACAAACGTCTTAGGCACTCGCCTGACGACGCGATGACACTGTCAGCACCCTGCCTTCGGGTAGAGGGCGCTCTCTGCTTCCGAGCAGAGAGCACAAACCCAGTCGCGGTTCCGCCGAAGGGTAGATCCACGACTGGGGAAAAATAGACAGAGATTTTTTGGCCCGGCTATATGGCCGGGAATACCCACTATAAAATGACCATGTGTCACAAATGGCCTTGCGTGGGAAGGCTAGTAAATACAGCAAACGTCTGAGGCGAAGGCATTCTCTATTTGATAGTTTATTCCGCTCCTACTCGTTGATTGCTTATCTGTATCTTATTGTTAATTGTACAGTAGAACATTAAATCCGTTATATCGTATTCCTGTGTCGAGTACCATTCTTCCACTAATCTTTACACTGATATTTCTTTTCCGGGATATATCAAAGAAGAAGACGAAGATTTGTTTGGAAAATCAGTCAATTAAGTGCCACACGTGATACACGCTTGGGCTATCATGTCTCTTTCGAGACATGACTGACTGGGCAGAAGATTATCCCGCAGTAGTTTGCCATTGCTTTCTGCGGTAGACTGGTGAATTATATTATTATATTAATAAGTAGTAATTAGTGGGGGATTAGTTTATTACTTCATGACAATAGAAAACCGATCCTACACTTTATGCCCAGTACAAGCTTTAATTATCTTTCCAACTATTCAGTCAGTCAGTTAAGTGCCATACGTGATACACGCTTGAGCGATCATGTCTCTTTCGAGACATGACTGACTGGGCAGAAGATTATCCCGCAGTAGGTTGCCATTGCTTTCTGCGGTAGATTGGTTGTCGACCAACGCTATAGAACCCAATCTGTCCTGTTATTTAATCCATAACTGGAAGGAAGAGACGGATTAATACCTTTCCCAAGGGTATTTGCGCGTAAGTGAATGCAATGAATTCAACTGGAATTCGAACTCGGTTCCTCGATTTCTCGTTTCAAGCCGATATCCACTGGACCACAACGCACATAAATCTTTGGAAAATACTTTGACAATAAGCCTACTTCGCGGTTTCATGAATTCATAATTTAATTTAATTTAATTTAATTTAATTTAAAATAATATGACTTCATAATAAACAATATATTTTTAGAAGATTTCTTTTTTTTAATTCTCTTTCTTTCTCTCTTACTTTATAAGTGAACAATAAATACGTAGGATTTCTTACTCTTGAGCAAGCAATAATACAACTGACCGTACTTAAATATTTCAAACTTTCAAAGAGCCAACTTTTTGAACCGCTTCATCTTTGATTTATTTAGAGTTCTCGTAAACTCATAGTAAAATGGAAACGGGATTCTTGCATATACAAAGAAAGAAAATATGCAAAAAACAATATTGCATTTTTATTGAATAAGTATCTGTTATTTTGATCATTAAATAGTTTTTTAAATAATGTGAGAATTTTTTAGGTTAAATAATAAGATTTTAATTTATCAAAAAAAAAAATGAAAATGTATTGTACTAAGCTGTGCACCCTTTGTACCCCTGAGCCATTTGCACTTCTCAAAATTTGTTTTCGTTCGGTCAATGTATGCCTATTTTAGACGGAAAGACTGAATAACGGAAGTCACATAATTTTGTACATAAGTACTAAAGAGTAAAATTAACAAAAAGTTCCAGCAAAAATGATAATCTAAACTTATTTATAAATGGAACTTTGTCTGTGTGTGTGTGTGACTATGTGTGTGTGTGTGTGTGTGTGTCCGTTACCTATAGACTCCGAAACGGCTGAATCGATTTTCTTGAAAATTTACGCAGTTGTACTATAGGCGTCTGCGAGTGTTCTTAGCTAGGTTTTTTGTCGAGGCATCCCCGATAAATATCATGTTATACAAGGAGTGGTCCGATTTTACTCAAATTTGATACACTCGTAGACAAAGGCATAAGAAAAGATATTCAGAGGTTTCAACGTTGCAGTTCTTACAATAGTGCAGAAAATCGAGAATATACATATATAAAAGGCAAGATGTTTATGTGTGTGTCTGTTTATCTGCCTTTATGTCTGTATTTTTTCAGCCCTTTTATTTTAGTTTTTGCTTCGGGTTTGGCTCTAAGTAGGTATAATTGCAGTTCTTAGTCTCAGCCATGATACCATTTACTCAGAAGACTTATTTAGCCTTCAAAATTCAGTTTACGACGAAAAATTTTATTTGATATCGATAGCAGGAAATCAAATTTTGACTTACATCCATTCATTTTTCTTTCAGTCTACGGTTTCGCTTTAACAGGAAACAACTATTACTTTTTAGTCTTTCGTGCCAACGTCCAAAGAGTCTGAGCTCCAGGACCATGGATTATTTTTAAAGCTTTCATTACGCCCGAGCAACGCCGGGCTATACTGTTAGTATTACCATAAAACGATAATATTTAAAAATTTAAAAAAATGGTTAATAAATCCTCTCTCATCCGAGCTCAATTGAGGACAAAAAATGTGCACAGCGACTAAAAGAACAACAATGCTCAGATACACTCACTTTCTCACCGGCGCAATGTGGCTTCCCTGTATCTCTTCTACAAATACTTTCCCGGCTTCTGATCCGATGAACTTAGCTCACTAGTGCCCCCCCCCCTATATGAATTTACTCGAGCCACAAGATTAGCAACTAGGTTCAACCTTTTTACTGTGAAACCAATAAAATGTAATTGTAAATTCTACTCCACCAGCTTCTTTTCTCGCACTTCCCACCTGTGGAATTCCCCTCTGTCTACCTACTTCCTCGACAGCTGCAATCTTCAAGAATTTAAATGTAAAATCAATAATTATCTCTTATCTCACTAACATGCATCCCCTCTCTCATGCTCCTTTCTCCGTCCACACCACTCTCATCACTATTCTCATCCGTCTCTTACCCACTTCCTGACACCCCCTATAACTTGTCACTTTTTCCAATAACTTTCTTCTTATGTAAACCCCTGCACACCAGTGGCAGTAAACTGCCTTGCTTAGGGCGATATGATTATAAAAATGGTATAAATATGAAAATGTGTTACCTCAACAACTTAAAGATATGTATATGTACGTGTGTATGTATCCAGTAAATCAATATATATATATATAAAAGAAGTATGCCATCAGTTTTAACTAGTGTCTAACCGCTTATAGTTCGAATGTAAATAGTATGAATAATGAAATTCTGATTTAGTCTACCTTTATGCATGTCTTAGGTGTAAAACCACACACGTTACTGTTTTTACAAATATTCAGCTATCACCAAATTGTTTAACTTACCCTTGCATAAATATAATGCAAGCGGTAAAAAATGTTTCTTTTTTTTTTAATTATTTTATACTAACATCATAGCCTGGCGTTGCCCGTGCGCTTGTAGTCGCCTCACTTTAAAATTCAGTTATATATATAAAAAAAAAAAAACAATTATATAAAAAATTGTGGTTTAAAAATTGTTAAAAAATTCCAATAAAAAATCTGTTTTCTTTTGTTTTGCGTAAACGTGAGTTGATATTTTGTGTGACATTGTAAACAAATTGCGTTTGTTTTTGTTTCAGAATTACAGGGAAAAATATTTACAATTTTTTTTGACTAAATGAATTTCAGAAATTTTCAAAGAATATTTAAAAATGTAGACATTTAATTTTAGAGGAAAAATTTCCATTAATGCCACACGAATTTACAGACAGTTGATTTCCTGTATGAAGTAGATAGCGAAAAAATAGCTTTATTTGTTTTGTAATTTTATTTTCTGATGTATGAAATATTAAATCTGAAAAAAAAATGTATAATTAAATTAACCATTGGCACTTTCTTTTTACATATTTTTTTTTGTTTGAAAAATTTTTTTAAAAATATTTCTTTTGTTTCAAAATTACGGGGAAAAATATTCACATTTTTTTTTTTTTGACCAAATGAATTCTTAAAAAGTCAGAATAAAAATTAAATATAAAGGCTCATTTTTATTTTAGTCGCATTTAGCACTTGTGATTTGATTTCTGTGACGTAATTCAGCAACCATCTTAAATCTTAGATGTTTTACGAAGCAAGTGTAAATAATCGGCTCCATTGGCCAAAAAGTGCGAAAGGGAAAATTGCTGAACTTAAACTCAAAAAGTATGTGTCGACCTGGCTTCCCTGTAGATATGTGTCCCTAAAAAGTTTGAATGGCGTAGCTTAAAAAAATGTAGGCGTGCATAGATTACAGTTACTCACATACTTACAGATTACGTTTTATATATAAAGATTATAATCAGAATAGTTACTGTTCAAGGTCTCGAAATAGTTAGTCGGAGAGCTGATTTCCTATTTCTGTTGGGTTCGTTATATTCAGTTACGTGCAAGTCCCGATAGGAAAGGCATGAATCCACCTCTAAACCCTAGTTATGGGCTAACTAGTAGTATAGCCCGGCGTTGCTCGGGTGTAATGAAAGCTTTAAAACTATTCCATGGTCCTGGAGCTCAGACTCTTTGGACATTGGCACGAAAGACTAAAAAGCAATAGTTGTTTCCAGTTAAAGCGAAACCGTAGACTGAAAGAAAAATGAATGGATGTAAGTCAAATTTTGATTTCCTGGTATCGATATCAAATAAGTTTTTTTCATCGTAAACTGAATTTTGAAGGCTAAATGAGTCCTCTGAGTAAATGGTATAATGGCAGAGACTAAGAACTACAATTATACCTACTTAGAGCCAGACCCTAAGCAAAAACAAAAAAAAAGGGTAAAAAAAAATACAGACATAAAGGCAGATAAACAGACACACACACAAACATCTTGCTTTTTTATATCTTGCTTTATATATATATATTCTCGATTTTCTGCACTAGTGTAAGAACTGCAACCTTGAAACTACTGAATATCGTTTCTTATGTCTTTGTCTATGAGTGTATCAATTTGATTAAAATCGGACCACTCGAGTAACCCGGTTTTTTCGATTATCGATTTTCGATATTTGTCAGGGGTACCTCGACACAAAACCTAGCTAAGAACACTCGCGGACGCTTATAGTACAACTGTGTAAATTTTCAAGAAAATCGTTTCAGCCGTTTTGGAGTCTATAGGTTACAGACACACACACACACACAGACAAATTTCCATTTATAGATAAGTTTAGATTAGTAACAATTTTAACAGCAAACCATTATTATTTGAAACAATTATTACTATTTGAAAACATTTGTTGCTTATTTAACCTGAAGTGTTCATAAACAAATCGATCAATCCTTACTACCTCAACGTAACGATTTCAAGGATGTACAAAATATATGGGTAATCTCAAATAATATACTAGCCGCAACTTTGTGATGAAAATAAAAAAGGTAAAAATACAAGTAATCCTCTCTGATATGATAAAAAAATATTGTTTATATATATATATATATATATATATATATATATATATATATAACTCTTTAGTATTTTTGAGAATTTTTTATTAGGAAAATGTATCATTCGTAGGATTCGAACATGTGACTCCTAACATCATAGGGGAAGCCATCTATTGATCTGATGCGTCCGTTGACACAAACTCTCTCAAAAATACTCAGGTCGATAGAGTTATATATATATATATATATATATATATATATATATATATATATATATATTTAGTATATCGAGGCAGCAAGTAATTTTCTAAACATATACTGTTAAATATAAGAGACAATGAATGTCTATTATGTTTAATCATGAGCCGTTCTAAACGTCGTATTTTTGCTTTAATTTTAGTTGAATATATATATATATATATATATATATATATATATATATATATGCTGTTTAATTAAAACGGAATATCTACTCAAATACGAGTGTCTGTTAATAATGCTCAAACAAATAAATTGAATATGGTGGTTGTTAATCCATTTCGTTACTCTTCGAAATTTTCTGTAGTATTTTCTATTTACACACACACACACACACACATATATATATATATATATATATAGATAAGAGTAAAATTAAACAATATTTCTCAGAAAAAGATAACCATGTAGGTAATATTAGACAGATTTTAGTCAACAATACAATAATCGTCACTCATACATACAGTAAAAAGAACCTTCAGATATTGGAGGCCATCTACATTAAATCCAAACAACCCACACTTAATAAAATCACGTTTAAATCTGGTTATAACACATTACATTGCATTTTAATATATGGTTCTGTTGTCATTTGGCGCTATCACGCGGTGTGACGTCATAGAACCGCATTGCAAATTTGCGAACTGCGTTTGTTATTTTTAGTAACTATTGCCGTTGCTTAGCGGATTTTTATGTCAACACAAGATAAAATCGTCGCTGATGGTGAATGTTTTGTGTTACCGTCCTTATAACCTCTCTGAAGATGGCTCATGTGAGCCGGAAGCTTAGAACCAACATAATAGAAAATTATCCAGATGTTGGAGAATTTTTGTCTTTATTTTCAACTGAAATTAAAGCCAAAATACAATGTTTAGAACGGCTCATGATTAAACATAATAGAAATTGGCCATAAACAGACAAGGTTAGAAAGCATCAAGAATCACATGCCTCTATCCAATTTAAAATTTTGTCTCCCACACTCTACGGGAGAGCGTGGTTGTAGTAAAACCAATATATGTAGTAGGTTTGTTATTAGTACCAGAGATACAATCTCTGAACGGGCATGTAAATTGATGCACTACATTGGTTTTCTGTCTCTTTTATATTTAACAATATATATATATAACCGTTCTGCAACGCCTAGATGTTTGTATTTTGCTTTTTTTCCTTTTGTCTTAATATAAGATACTCCATTATCAATGCATCAATACATATTTTAGACGCCACATATATATATCATCATCATTTTTGACGTTGCCGATCCTCAATGTACCAGTCTTGTCCAAGACCCCCAAAAATTAAACGTACAATGATTGAGTGCTGATGGCGAACGGTAAATAATGATTGAGAACTGAACGAATTAGTGAAATAATACCAAATGCCTTTATCTCTAATCTATTCAATGCTTAGCCCCTTCTTTCTTTCTCTCCTTCTTCCTTTCTTCACTCTCCGTCTTTTTTCTTTTCTCTTTCTCTCTTTCTTTCTCTATTTCTTTTTCTGTCTTTCTTTCTCTCTTTCGAGACATGATCGCCCAAGCGTGTATCACGTATGGCACTTAACTGACTTTCTCTCTTTCTTTTTCTCTCTTTCTTTCTCTATTTCTTTTTCTCTCTCTTCTCTTTCTTCTTCTTCTTGTTCTTCTTGTTTTTCTCTTACTTTTCGTCCTCTTCTGTCTTTCTCTCTCTTCTATTTTCTTTTTCTTCTCTCTTTCTCTCTCTTCTTCTTTTTCTCTCTTTCTTCTTTTTCTTTTTTTTCTCTCTTTCTCTCACTTTCTTCTTTCTTCTTCTTCTTCTTCTTCTCTCTTTCTCTACTTTTTTCTCTCTCTCTCGCTTTCTTCATCTTTCTTCTTCTCTAGTTCTCTCTTTTCTTCTCTCTTTCTTCTTTTTTCTTCTTCTCTCTTTCTCTCTTTTCGTCTTTCTTTTACTCTCTTTCTTCTTTTTCTTTTCTTTTTCTCTCTCTTTTTCTTCTTCTTCTCCTTTTCTCTATCTTTCTTCTCTCTTTCTCTAGATTTCTTCTTGTTTCTTCTTCTTTCTTTTCCTCCTTTTCTTCTGTTTCTTCGTTTCTCTTTCTCCTTTTTTCCTCTCTTTCTTCTTTTTCTCTCTTTCTCTCTTTCTTCTTTTTCTCTCTCTCCTTTTTTCTTCTTCTTCTCTCTTTCTATTCTGCTTTTCTTCCTTTTTCTTTTCTCTCCCTCTGTGGCAGCTTTAGAAATTGGCCATAAACAGACAAGGCTGGAAAGCATCATGAATCACATCCCTCCATCCAATTTAAAATTTTGTCTCCCACACTCATTAGCGACTAAAAGAGAGGAATATGGCCGATGCGCCACACCTGCTACACTTGATTATCTATGGACAGATATAAGGTGTGTCAGCGAAGCACAGTAATCAAAAGTTCAATTTGATTTTAAAATATTTATATAAAACACATAATCTGTGACTCGTTGTCTACTTCAACTGCAGCGTCCAAAAGTTTCTGACACTCCCGAATTGCCTCGTTCCGACAATCTCCATTAAATATTTCTGCGTCCATCAATAGTATAATGATTTGGTAACTTTTATTTGACACAGCAACGTACATTGGGAATTGGAGTCCTTCTGATCGGATAGACATTTCCGGAGTTACTTCCTCGTTACTGTTGGCTCCGATTGAGTATAGCTTCCAGGTCAGGTTGATGCAGGGCCCGGGTTAAATATTTAAATAACGGATGGCAAACAAACTTTTGAAAATGGCTTCAAAATGTCCGCTGGGAATTGTAAGGAGTTGCTTTGGAAATTCCACGTTGGATTTTTCTAATCTAAGCACTCACAATATCGCTTTATATAAAAGAAAGTTTTTTCAGCGAAACTATGAATTTATATATAAATGAAAATATGGAAATAGAGCAATATTAAGGTAATTAAGGTACTGATTGAACTGGAATATATTTTCATTTTTTTCTCATCGTCGGGATGTGGCTTCCCTCTGTCTTTTCTATAAATATTTTCATGGCTTCTGCTCTGACGAACTCGGGCAACCAGACTGGCAACAAGGTCTCACTGTTTTACAGTTAGATCAATCAAATGCAGGCGACAATTATATTCCATCAGATTCTTTTCTCGTGCTTCTTGCCTGTGGAACTCCGATCCATCAACTTCTTTCTTGACGGCTATAACCTACAGGAATATAAATGCAATGTCAATTCCCATCTCTTATCCACTTAACTCCAGCCCTTCTCTTCCTTTCTCTCTACCTTAGCAACTGTCTTCACTCCGGTGTTCAAATCTTTCTCTTGCTCTTTTTTTTCTCCCCCTGTAGCTGGTTCGTCTTTATCTTCACTCTCCTCCTGCCTAATACTTCAACTCTCTTATGTAACTCCAGCCCTTTCTACATCACCCGTATATCTTTTTCTTTTCCTTTCTCTCTAGCTTCGTAACTGTCTTCACTCCTGTGTTCACATCCTTCTCTTGCTCTTTCTCTTTCTTCCTCTGTTGCTGGTTCGTCTTTGTCTTTACTCTCCTCCTGCCAAATACTTCAACTCTCTTATGTAACTCAAGCCCTTTCTACATCACCCGTATATCTTTTTCTTTTCCTTTCTCTCTAGCTTCGTAACTGTCTTCACTCCTGTGTTCACATCCTTCTCTTGCTCTTTCTCTTTCTTCCTCTGTTGCTGGTTCGTCTTTGTCTTTACTCTCCTCCTGCCTAATAATCCAGCTTTCTTATGTAACCCCTGCGCATCAGTGGCGTTAGCGCTTTGCTTGGGGTGAAATTATTAAAAAAAAAAATGAGACTACAGAATAATTCAACTTATATAAAGCGAAACGGTTATATTGAATCAATTACTTTGTCTGCAGCTAAGAAACTTGGCTCATTATATCGTACGAGACAATTTCTCTCTGCAAATGATGTGACGCATATATAAGTTTAGTTTCGTCCTTGAACTGAATATGTTGAGTTGTTTCTGTTATAGACTCTAGACAAGAACCCAAAAATCTATCTGCAATGTTATCGGTCCTGAACAGGCATCTAATTTTCAGTTAATTTTCCACCACCGTAACGTAACGTTGTTGTTTTTTTTTTATATTTCTATTGCTACGGTGGTTGAAAATTAAATGAACCTTAGATGCCAGTTTAGGACCAATATTCAATGTACGTGCGGATGGTAGATTTGTATATGTGCAAGAATTTTTCAGACGGGAAAAGCTTACTGGCCCTGCACAGAGAACCGACATTCTTTTCAGTGGATTTAGCTATGGATTCTAGATAGTTAATCCACTTGAGGTCTGTTGTAAAAGTTAATCGAGGAAGCGCAGTGTTTTACTTTCAAGGAGCTCTATCCATGCTAATGGGGGAGGAGGTTGGAGCGATTGTCTGTGGTGGTTAACAGATAGCAGCTTCGTTTTAGAAGCATTAAAATTCACAAGCCATTTCTTACTCCAGTCCACCACAGATCAGAGGTTTTATCAAGCTCGGCGGCGAGGTTTGCTTTGTCAGTCTCGGCAGATTTTTGATCGAGGCGAGAGTAAACCGTAGAGTCGTTAACGTATATGTGTGATCTTAGGTTGTTTTGTTCTTGCTGTGGATCTTTGTCGCTAATTTGTTGTGGACTTGTTGTGGCAAAACTTCGCCGCAATGTTGTAGTGACCGGTTTACCGGAAGTAAGACACGGAAGACAGAAGGTAAGTACGAAACAGTGTATGAGAATAATAAGAACATATGTACAAAGTATGAGTTAATTGTTTATAAATGGGATTTTGTCTGTGTGTGTGTGTGTGTCCGTTACCTATAGACTCCGAAACGGCTGAACCGATTTTCTTGGAAATTTACACAGTTGTACTATAAAAGTCCTCGAGTGTTCTTAGCTAGGTTTTGTGTCGAGGTACCCCCGATAAATATCGAAAATCGATAATCGAAAAAATCGGGTTATAGACGGAGTGGTCCGATTTTAATCAAATTTGATACACTCATAGACAAAGACATAAGAAACGATATTCAGAAGGTTCAAGGTTGCATGCAGGTCTTATAATAGTGCAGAAAATCGATAATATATATATATATATATATATATATATATATATATATATATATATAAGGCAAGATATTTGTGTGTGTGTCTTTATCTGCCTGTATATCTGTATTTTTTTTAGCCCTTTTATCTTAGTTTTTGTTTCTGGTTTGGCTCTAAGTAGGTATAATTGTAGTTCTTAGACATGATACCATTTACTCTGAGGACTTATTTAGCCTTCAAAATTCAGTTTACGACGAAAAAAACTTATTTGATATCGATACCAGGAAATCAAAATTTGACTTACATCCATTCATTTTTCTTTCAGTCTACGGTTTCGCTTTAACTGGAAACAACTATTGCTTTTTAGTCTTTCGTGCCAATGTCCAAAGAGTCTGAGCTCCAGGACCATGGATTAGTTTTAAAGCTTTCCTTACACCCGAGCAACGCCGAGCTATACTGCTAGTGTGTTAATAAACAGTAAATGGAAATATGTAAAGCCGAACGGTACAGTTATGCTACGTATTGCCTGACTAGTAGCTGGCTTTAATTGCGTACTAGTTACTGTCAACTGCCGTAATTAACAGTATTTAATTACCGCCTCACTGAAGACATAATGTAGCACAAGGCCTTTTAATATGGGTAATCCGGGCCATATAGCCCGGGCAAAAACTCATGTCTAATTTTCCCCAGATGAAATTCTACTCTTCGGCGGAGCCTCGACTGGGTTATTAATCTCTGCCTTCGGGCAGAGAGCCCGACAATGAATATTCTGCGCAAGGCAGAACTCACTGCCGTGCTTGACTGCCTATTCAACTGCACTCTACAGGTAATTATATAGTAAGAGGAAGTGTTCATTCCTCGTAGAAGGGAACCATAATAGTTTTTTGTACTAAAACGGTTAGTGGAAAATATCATGAAGACATTTCTAATCTTAAGTCTCTGGTTGAGACCTAGAAGCAAATGTTTAAACACAAGAAAATAAATAAATAATAATAATAAATGTCAGTTCAAACAGTAGTGCACGAACTAATTCCTACAACTCCCAAATCAACAAAGATGGATCAAACCCCGCCTGTTGCTTATGGAATAAACTTGTTGAAGCTATTGATTACATAGCACCAGAGTGTCAAGACTTTGCTGAGAAAGAATACATTATTAGACATGACTGGCTGCAACCATATATTTCTTGACATCTCTGTGGGATGTATGGTAATGAATCACCCGATATCAGAAATACTGATGGAGTGACTATAAAGTGGTATTTCCACATTCTCACAGACAGGAAAATTGATGCATATTAGACCAGATACAATCAGAAAAATTAAAAGTAAAAACGAAAAGAAAGCAATATCAAGGAAATGATTAAACCAGAATTTATTTAATTTTTGTAAGAGTCTACAGACCAATTCAAATGACATGAAGCGAAACGCTCATATTAAATCAATTGCTTTGTCTGCAGCCAAAAAAGCTTCATTGCGTCTGTGGATCGAATATTACTGCAACATCTGTTGGAATGCTCCTGACAAAAATCCAAAGAAGTATCTTCAATGTGATCGGTCGTGAACTGAGATCTAAACTTCAGTTAATTTCCCACCAATGGAAAGCAACTTTTTATATTTTAATGGCAATCATTCTGTTGATTATTCCGCTTTGGTACCTGACTTACGGTCACATCACGTAGAAATACTGGTACAATCCCTAAAGTTAACCAACGTCAAGCCTGGTTATCGCCTAGTTGTCATAAATTTGATGACGCTCTTGATCACAGAGCATCAGAGTGCCAATAGTTTCCTGAGAACTGTTGGGTCGTGGGTCGTACCATGTGACATCCGGTCGCCCGGATGTATAAAAGACAATGTGCGTTTAACACGAGTTATCATTACCACGGACTTCGTGAAGTAACACCTGCTAGTGCAAGAGACTAGATAATGTATATACCTCTTGGTTAAACCACTCTGGTAATAAAGTAGTTTATCTACATTTCTCTTTGTATCTCTTCATTTCACGATACAACAAAAACGAATATATTATTAGACATGATTGGCTAGGTCCATATATTCCTTGGCATTTCTGCTAGATGCACGTTGTTAAATTTCCAAACAGGCAATAGAAACAACACCTGAGTGATGTCATAAATGGTGACGGAGTGACTATACAGAGGTATTTCACAATTCTCACAAACATCATTTAAATGCCATACGTGATACACGCTTTGGGCGATCATGTCTCGAAAGAGACATGACTGACGGGGCAGAAGATTATCCCGAAGTAGGTTGCCATTACTCTTGCGGTAGACTGGTGAATTATATTATTATATTAATAAGTAACAATTAGTGGGGGATTAGCTTATTACTTCATGACAATAGAAAACCGATCCCCCACTTCATGCCAAATAGAAGCTTTAATTGTCTTTCCAACTATTCAGTCAGTCAGTTAAGTGCCATACATGATACACGCTTGGGCGATCATGTCTCTTTCGAGACATGACTGACTGGGCGGAAGATTATCCCGCAGTAGGTTGCCATTGCTTTCTGCATAGACTGGTGAATTATATTATTATATTAATAAGAATTAATTAGTGGGGGATTAGTTTATTACTTCATGACAATAGAAAACCTGTTCTCCACTTTATGCCCAGTAGAAGCTTTAATTGTCTTTCCAACTATTCAGTCAGTCACTTAAGTGCCATACGTGATACACGCTTTGGGCGATCATGTCTCGAAAGAGACATGACTGACTGAGCAGAAGATTATCCCGCAGTAGGATGCCATTACATTCTGCGGCAGACTGGTGAAATATATTTGTAAGTAGTAATTAGTGGGGGATTAGTTTATTACTTCATGTCAATAGAAAACCGACCTCCACTTTATGACCAGTAGAAAATTTAATTGTCTTTCCAACTATTCAGTCAGTCACTTAAGTGCCATACGTGATACACGCTTTGGGCGATCATGTCTCTTTCGAGACATGACTGACTGGGCAAAAGATTATCCCGCAGTAGGTTGCCATTGCTTTCTGAGATAGACTGGTGAATTATATTATTATATTAATAAGTAGTAATTAGTGGGGGATCAGTTTATTACTTCATCATTATAGAACTGACTAGACAGATTATCCGCAGCAGACATTAGTTATTATCTATACCAAAATCCAACTTATATATATATATATATATATATATCGTGAAGGCGATGTTAAAATAGCTTTTACAAATACAACACTTCGCTCAGCCATTATTTTTGCAACAACCTATGACTTTCTTACATGGTATTCTTTATTACTTAAAGCTATACAGTATTTCTCCTTACTATTAATAGTCCTTTCTTCTTGCTTTACTTTACGACCTTAAATTTTCTTTCAGTTTTCTTTCTGAGTCTGCTATCAACATGGTATCTAATCTTTCGAAAAATATATATTCCAGATTTCTTCTCAACTTAGATATCAGTCACACGATATCCGGCTTAGACCTAAATCCGTTACTGACGTTAATCTAAACTTATTTATAAATGGAACTTTGTCTCTCTCTGTGTGTGTCCGTTACCTATAGACTCCGAAACGGTTGAACCGATTTTCTTGAAAATTTACACAATTGTACTATAAGCGTCTGCGAGTGTTCTTAGCTTGGTTTTGTGTCGAGGTACCCCCAATAAATATCGAAAATCAATAATCGAAAAAATCGGGTTACAAAAGATTTTAATCAAATTTGATACACTCATAGACAAAGACATAAGAAACGTTATTCAAAAGTTTCAGGATTGCAGTTCTTACAATAGTGCAGAAAATCGATAATATATATATATATATATATATATATAAGTCAAGATGTTTGTGTGTGTGTCTATGTCTGTATCTGTCTGTATATCCTTTATACAAATCCACAATTTTTATCCGATTCTCACCAAACTTCACACAAATATTCTTTAGGCTGAGTCTGAGCTCCAGGACCATGAAATAGTTTTAAAGCTTTCATTACACCCGAGCAACGCCGGGCTATACTGCTAGTAAATAATAAGTAAATTGATTCGAAACTAAGAATTTGTAAATAAGTAAAGAACAGTTATATCTGCTAGAATATATCCATTTATGACAGATTTTACAAGATGATGTCCTTATCTGTCAGTTAAGTGCCATACGTAATATACGCTTTGGGTGATCATGTCTCGAAAGGAACATGACTGACTGAGCAGAAGATTATACCGCAATAGTTTGACATACCTTCCCAAGGGTATTTGTGCGTAAGTGAGTGCAAAGAATTCAACTGGAATTTGAACTCGGCTCACAGATTAGTCGGCCCGAGTCGATATCTACTGTACCACAAAAAACAGAGACATACAATCATAAAAAAACCAACCTGACAACTGACAGGTTTCCTATGCTTAATAAAATTCAAAATCTTTTAAATTCTAAGGATTTTCCAATCGGAGTAACAGAAGTCTGGAAACTGAAATTGACAATTATCTCTGTTGTGATAGGGACATTAGTTAAGTTAAACAAGGATACCAAATATCATGTAAATAAAAGTTCTAGATATATCAGCATCTCGTGGCTGCAAATGATTACTTTCGACGAAGCTGCACACGTCAACCAAAAAGCTTTCTCCCTCAACACAAAACTTAAAAAATAACTCTCCTACAATGAACTCTTTGTCATAGACACCTGAAGGGACTTTATAATTCAGTCAGTTAAGTGTCATACGTGATACACGCTTTAGGCGATCATGTCTCGGAAGAGACATGACTGACTGGTCAGAAGATTATCCCGCAGTAGGTTGCCATTGCTTTCTGCGGTAGACTGGTGAATTATATTATTATATTAATAAGTAGTAATTAGTGGGTGATTAGTTTATTACTTCATGACAATAAAGAACCAATCCCCCACTTTATGCCCAGTAGAAGCTTTAATTGTCTTTCCACCTATTCAGTCAGTCAGTTAAATGTCATACGTGATACACGCTTGGGCGATCATGTCTCAAAAAAGACATGACTGACTGGGCGGAAGATTATCCCGCAGTAGGCTGTCATTACTTTCTGCAGTAGACTGGTGAATTACATTATTATATTAATAAGTAGTAATAAACGGGGGATTAGTTTATTATTTCACGACAATAGAAAACCGGTTCCCCACTTTATGCCCAGTAGAAGCTTTAATTGTCTTTCCAACTATTCAGTCAGTCACTTAAGTGTCATACGTGATACACGTTTTGGGCGATCATGTCTCTTTCGAGACATGACTGACTGGGCAAAAGATTATCCCGCAGTAGGTTTCTGTTGCTTTCTGCGGTAGACTGGTTGCCAAACAAGGCTATAGAACGCACTCTGTTCTATTTAACCCATAACTAGAGGAAAGCGACGGATTAATACCATTCCCAAAGGTATTTGTGCGAAAGTGAATTTAAGGCTTTGTAATTAGGCACTTAAAATGACTCGCCAACAGGATGATACACATAATAATAATAAGGAACACAAGAATAAAATTGAAAAAATCCAAGGAAATTCCTGCTTAAGAGAAATATGAAAAATGGTCTTGATAATTACACCTCACCCTAAGAAGAATGTTGTCCCCTTTAACGCTAGTGATATTATAGGAGATAGAAAAACAAATCAAGAAAGGTAGCCATAACAACACACCACTACCTGTCTTAGGTCTTCGCGCAGACGTGGTAGGTAGTGAGACTAAAAGTAGAAATCGAAATATAATAATATCTAAACTTATTTATAAATGGAACTTTGTCTGTGTGTGTGTGTGTGTGTGTGTGTGTGTGTGTGTGTGTGTGTGTCTGTTACCTATAGACTCCGAAATGGCTGAACCGATTTTCTTGAAAATTTACACAGTTGTACTATAAGCGTCTGCGAGTGTTCTTAGCTAGGTTTTGTGTCGATGTACTCCCGATAAATATCGAAAATCGATAATCGAAAAAATCGGGTTAAAGGAGTGGTCCGATTTTAATCAAATTTGATACACACATAGACAAAAACATAAGAAATGATAATCAGAAGTTTCAAGGTTACAGTTCTGATAATAGTAATGTGTGTCCGCATATCTGCCTGTATATCTGTATTTTTTCAGCCCTTTTATTTTAGTTTTTGCTTCGGGTTTGGCTCTAAGTAGGTATAATTGTATTTCTTAGTCTCAGCCATGATACCATTTACTCAGAGGACTTATTTAGCCTTCAAAATTCAGTTTACGACGAAAAAACTTATTTGACATCGATACCAGGAAATAAAACTTTGACTTACATCTATTCATTTTTCTTTAAGTCTACAGTTATGCTTTGACTAGAAACAAGTATTGCTTTTTAACGTTCAAAGAGTCTGAGCTCCAGGACCATGGATTAGTTTTGAAGCTTTCATTACACCCGAGCAATGCCGGGATATACTGCTAGTTACTAATAATAATAAAATGAAGTAGAAGACATTCGAATCAATAATCCTTTTGTTCGAAAAGGATTCAGTATGTAAAATCAATTATTCAATCAATATTCTTTGATCAAGTTTTAGAATCTTTGGACTTTAACCATCACTGATCTTAAATATTTTATTCCCTGTTTGAATTCCCGAGATAAGAAGTTATCATTATTTACAGTTGTGGTGCACTGGATATGGACTTGGGAAAAGAAATCGGGGAGCCGAGTTTGAATTCCAGTTGAATTCCTTGCATTCACTTACACGCAAATAATATTGGGAAAGGAATTAATCCGTCTCTTCCCTCTAGTTATGAGTTAAATAATAGGACAGCCTGGGGTCTATAGCCTTGGCTGGCAACCAGTCTACCGCAGAAATAATGGCAACCTACTGCGTGATAATCTTCTGCCCAGTCAGTCATGTCTCTTTCGAGACATGATCGCCCAAAGCGTGTATTACGTATGGCACTTAACTGACTGACTAAATAGTTGGAAAGACAACTAAAGCTTCTACTGGGCATAAAATGGGGGGTCGGTTTTCTATTGTCATGAAGTAATAAACTAATCCCCCACTAATTACTACTTATTAATATAATGATATAATTCACCAGTCTAACGTAGAAAACAATGGCAACCTACTGCGGGATAATCTTCTGCCCAATCAGTCATGTCTCTTACGAGACATGATCGCCCAAAGCGTATATCACGTATGGCATTTAACTGACCATTGTCATGCGTTGATACTTTAGACTGATATAGTTATTTACTAAGCTTAGTCTGCATGTGACTTAGATGTGACAAAAATATAGACCACCTAGTGAGGATCGAACACGCAATAATCGTAAATAATTTTGCGAGACAAGCTTGCTTTTACTCAACATCGAGGTGGCCATTGATTCACGCGGTATAACATAATGTGGAGCACCTGGAGATCGAACTCACTACGTAACTGATCTCGCGAGACAAGCTTACCAAGCGTTAAACGACGTCGATGTGCCCAAGCATATCTTAGATGTGGCACAAAGCTAGACTTAAGGAGCTTCCAATATATATCAAACTGAATACTGTCACAATTGATTTACTGAGACAAGCTTACTGTTACTCCACACCGAGGCGACCATTGATTCACGAAACATATCTTAATGTGAAGCACCCGATGAGAATTGAAGTTACTATTCAGTTGTAAGAATTCTGGAGAACGTTCGAACCTCTATCAGACTCCTACCGATGTTTGGCAAAGTGTTCGAGGCCATTATCAACGCCGAGTTGGTTCAATATCTCACTGCCCACAGTCTCTTCTCTGACAAACAGTATGGTTTTCGCTTCACTAGGTCTACTGCTGATATGCTAACGACCATCACTGACGTAACCAGGCTTTCGATAAGAACGACGATGCCGGAGCTGTTGTTCTGGATATGTGCAAAGCGTTTGACAGTGTCTGGCATGCTGGCCTTCTACGCAAGCTACGGGGCTATGGTATAACTGGACGATTGTTTGATCTAATCCAGTAACTTCTTTTCAAATGGCGTAATGATGGTATTATTGAACAGACATGCCTCTCGATATTATCATACGAACGCGGTTGTCCCTCAAGGCTCTATTCTAGATCATACGCTTTTTCTGATCTTCATCAACGATCTTTTCGATGTAATCAGATCCCAAGTAGGCATCTACGCTGACGACACCCCCATTTATTGTCACCTCTATCACAAATCCGCTGAGGCTGACAAGGAGAACCACGCTGCTGAACTTGAAAAAGACCTTTAATCTCTGTTGAACTGGGGTAAGAAAAGGATCGTTAATTTTAATGCTTCCACAACGAAGCTGTTATTTGCTAACCAACATAGACAATCACTCCTAACCCTCTTTAGCATGGATCAGGATAGTCTCCCTGAACGCAAAACACTGCGTCTCCTCGGTCCAACTCTCTCAGCAGATCTCAAGTGGAATGACTACATCACATCCATAGCTAAATCCGCTGCTACTAAGGTCGGTTCCCTGTCTAAGGTGAAGAAGTTTTTCCCGCCTGAATCCATCTTGCATATATATAAATCTATCATCCATCGGTGGATTGAATACTGATGTCACATCGCATCGGATACTCCTGCTATTCACCTCGGGTTTATTGACAACGGAAAATGTGATCTATACCAACTTGTTAGCTCAGCTGCAGTCACTTTCTCACCGGTGTAATGTGGCTTCCCTCTGTCTCTTCTACAAATACTTTCACGATTTCTGTCCGGTGAGCATGAATTTACTCGAGCTACTAGACTAGCAACTAGGTCCCACTCTTTTACGGTGAAACCAATAAAATAAAACCGCAATTTCTACTCTACAGTTTATTTTCTTTCACTTCCTGCCAGTGGAATTCCCTTCCGTATACTTGCTTCCTTGACAGCTACAATTTCCAAGAATTTAAATTTAAGGTCAATAGTCATCTCCTATCTCACTAACCTGCATCCTCTCTCTCTCTCATGTTCTTTTCTCCGTCCACTCTACTCTCACGCAGCACTCTTCACACCAGTGTCCTCATCCTTCTCTTACCCATTCTCTGACACCCCCTGTAACTTGTCTCTGTTTCTCATCATTCTCCTCTTATGTGACCCCCCCCCCGCGCACCAGTGGCAGTAAAACTGCCTTGCTTTGGATGAAATGAATAAAAAAAAAACAGATCTAGAGAGACAAGCGTGCAAGACATTAGACCGCATCGAATTGCCCTATTTGGACTGTTAAATGATATCATCTATATGTGTATTAATTTACTGTTTTTGCCTCTTGTGATTCGTGTTTGCTCTTCATTCTTACGTAGCATGTGTATATAAATTTCACACTGTTAACATCACCATATACGTTACACCCAATGGTGTGTAGGGCAGCAATTTTGTTACTGTTTCCGCAACAGACTGTTTTTTATGGAGCAGGGTTGTTAGCCCTGCGCCCAACCCCCAAACCTGGAGGACCGGTGGACCATTTTTGGTCCTTACGTTTACAGCACTTGGTATTCCCAAACTGTCACCCATCTAAGTACTGACCAGGCTCGATGTTGCTTAAATTCGGTGATCGGACGAGAACCGGTGTATTCAACACGATATAGCCGTAGACACACACTGTTTAGTGACAGTAAAATTCATTAATCAATGCACACACACACACACACACACACACACACACACACACTTATAAATGACAACAATGATAGTTTGACATGCGAGGGTCTAGCAACTCAGCTTCTTGAACTTAAAGATTAAAAAGTGATTCGAATAAATATTAATATGTTCCTACAGAAGGATACTGAGAATACCATCAACCGAACGTGTAAGGAACGACATGGTTTTGGAGAGGATAGAAACGCAAAGGAAACTTATATTAACACCAGGAAAAAAAGGGCTGAAATTTCTGGGACAAGTAATAAAAAAAGAGTGCTTGGAAAATCTGATACTCACAAGGAGGATAGAAAAACTAGACTAGGGAAAACAACATGTAACATACTTGATGGGCTTAAACAGACAAATAACAGAGCATGGCTTGGACGAAATAAGAAAACAAAATGTATCAAGAGCTACACAGGACAGAAGGATGTGGAGAACCATGATCGCTTATGTCCTGAAGGGACACGGAACATAAAAGTAGAATAAAATCTACTGAACAGTCGCACCTGTACATTTGTCAATGGAGGTGAAAGTTCGCGTACAACCATGCAGATTTTTAAAAAATATCAACACAATGAAACGTACATGTATAATAATCAAAGGGTAAAAGAATTCTTCTCTATGTCGAATATCAACAGTGTTATCTTAAACTAAATGGACAATGTCGAATATCGCCAATGTTCTCTGTAAAACTAAATAGACAATGTCGAATAACGACATTGTTATATTTGATACTAAATTGACAATGTCGAATATCGACAGTGTTACATCAAAACTAAATCAATAATACCGAATATTGATATTGTTATATTTAAAACTAAACCGACAATGTCGAATATCGACAGTGTTATATCTAAAACTAAATCTAAAATGTCGGATATCGAAAGTGTTATATTAAAACTAAATCAACACTGTCGAATATGGACAGTGTTATATTTAAACTAAATAGACAATGTCGAATAGCGACAGTGTTATCTCTAAAACTAAATAGACCATTTCGAATATAGACAATGCTATCTTTAAAACTAAACCGACGATGTCGAATATCGACAATGTTACCTCTAAAAATAAATCGACATTGTCGAATATCGATATTGTTATATTTAAAACTAAATCGACAATGTCGAATAACGACAGTATTATATTTAAAACTAAATCGACAATGTTTAATATCGACAATGTTATTTCTAAAACTAAATTAACAATGCCGAATATGGACAGTGTTATATTTAAAATAAATGGACAATGTCGAATATCTACAGTTTTATATTTAAAACTAAACCGACAATGTTGAATATCGACAATGTTATCTCTAAAATTAAATCGACAATGTCGAATATCGACAGTGTTATATTTAAATTAAATGGACAATGTTGAATAACGACAGTATTATAATTCAAACTAAACCGACAAATTCGAATATCGACAATGTTATCTCTAAAACTATATAGACAATGTCGAATATGGACAGTATTATAATTAAAATTAAACCGACAATGTTGAATCTCGACAATATTAAATCTGAAATAATTCAGAATTCATATTTTAAAAAATAATTTAAAATCATTTGAAATCATTTTTAATGAATTTAATCGTTTTTGATTGGTTAAACCACGGATAATCCTTTCTACTGTTATCAGCATCACTGATACTAACTTCTTTGCCTGTTCTCGGACTCAAAATTTCTACCGACATGGAGTGGAGTGAATTCATTTAATTTCTCATGCTAGGGAAGTTCGTTAGTGTGTCGTTCAAGATAATGCTTTTCATCAGAGTCCTTCTTGAACATTTATAAATCTTGCATTCTTCAGCTGCCAAATCTGGTCTGCAGTTTTTACTACTTATCTCGACATTCTTGATAAAAACCAAATAAGTGTCCGTTATATGATCGATCCTGACCTGGCATCTCGATTCAGTTACTTTCCCGTTATTGGCTTTTCACTCTTTGGGGCAAATATTTTCATAACAACTGTTCTCCTTAGTGCTTGCTCTGCATGAATTTAAGCTTACTACTCGATTGGCAATTAGTTAGATACAACCGTTATTACAACTCTAAGAATTTTTTACCTGTAGAACTTTCTTTGGACTTTATGCTTCTCTGTCAACGACAATCTTTAAAAATTTAAATGCAATGTCAATCGCCATCATAAAAAATATTCTTTTTTTCTTCGTTTTACGTTTCATTTTCTTCTCTAGTTCCTGCAACACCTCCCCCTGCGTCTTGTTTGGGGTGAAATGAGTAATAAAAAATAAATAAATAAATTATCAGTCGTTAAGCAGCAAATCCATCAATATTTTATTTTATTTGAGAACTAGCAGTATAGCCCGGTGTTGCTCGGGTGTAATGAAAGCTTTTAAATTAATCCATGGTCCTGGAGCTCAGACTCTATGGACGTGGGCACGAAAGGCTAAAAAGCAATAGTTGTATCCAGTTAAAGCGAAACCGTAGACTGAAAGAAAAATGAATGGATATAAGTCAAATTTTGATTTCCTGGTATCGATATAAGTTTTTTTTGTCGTAAACTGAGTTTTGAAGGCAAAATAAGCCCTCTGAGTAAATGGTATCATGGCTGAGACTAAGAACTACAATTATACCTACTTAGAGCCAAACCCGAAGCAAAAAGAAAAATAAAACGGCTGAGAAAAATACAGACACACAAGCAGATAAACATCTTGCCTTATATATATATATATATATATATATATATTATCGATTTGCTGCACGGTTGTAAGAACTGCAACCTTGAAACTTCTGAATATCATTATTATGTCTTTGTCTATGAGTGTATCAAATTTGATTAAAATCGGACCAATCCTTCCATAACCCGATTTTTTTCGATTATCGATTTTCGATATTTATCGGGGGTACATCGACACAAAACCTAGCTAAGAACACTCGCAGACGCTTATAGTACAACTGTGTAAATTTTCAAGAAAATCTGTTCAGCCGTTTCGGGATTTATAGGTAACGGACACACACACACACACACACACACACATACACAGACACTCACAGACAAAGTTCCATTTATAAATAAGTTAAGATTAGATTAGATTTAGATTAATATTGTTGTCATGTTTGCTCAAATTTTTCGGGAATAACAAAATGGCCGACCGATCAAAGAAACGAGTTGCATCCATGAGAAAGCAATGGACGGAAATATGGAAGAGAAAATTTGCTTTTTGCAGCTATCAATAAAAGTTCGATAGATTTCCTCTCTCCCTATTTCTTCCTCTATCTTTCCTCTGTTTTTTTCTCTCTCCCTATTTCCCTTTCATCACGTTTAAGTATAGAATGATTTACGACGTGTGCATTTGTTGATATAGCAACATTTACAAGAAGATTAGATTCTATCTTTATCTCGAAAATGAAAATTATACTTGATTTATATGTCTGCTGAAGGGGACATTAATTAATAAAATGTTCTTATAAATCACAAAGGTCGAAATGGATGTCTGAAAAATGGCTTCCATGCAAACATGACATGCAATTTTTTCAGGCTTTCAAAAAATGTTTGAAAAAAGCAAAGGAAGACAAATCTGAAAGATACATGACGTTGAGCTGTTCGTGCCAGGCAGACCAAAAATAATAAAATAAATATCTTTCACTTTTTAAATGGTCACCAATGTTATGATAGTGACTTTAGCCAAATGGCACTAGTATTCTCATCTTCCAAATGTCTCATCATTTTTTAAATACGAATAGTTAACATCTTTGGTCTCACCGGTACACAACGGGTTTTTTTTTTCAGACTGATGAAACACTACTAACCATAATTATTAGGCAACCCCCTTTATTTTTTAATTTTACAAGGCAGCCAGGAAGCCCTTGCTTCGGCCAGCCAATAAGAAGAAGAGACTAGCATGGGGAAGAGAGCACAAAAACTGGACACCAAAACAGTTAATTTGATGCACATGTTATTCTGCAGTATTCACAAAAGAACAATTCTATTTTCATTTAGAATTATCCACTTGGCAATAAATACTAAAACTAGTATGAAATACATTTCTTTTAAAAAACTGGGGTTATCTAATGATTATAGTCGGTAGTATATATATATATATATATATATATATATATATATCAGGATGCGGCGCAGATATAGAAGAATCCAAAGGAGTATCCTGTACACACAGTGGGAGGAGAACTCTATAAGAGAGCTCTAAATATACATGTATATAAATACATATAGAGCAAATATAAGAAAAATTAAGACAGACACGTTATTTCACGGTAAATCGGAAGTATGGGCCTATTTCAGGCGAACCATCATCAGCTTCTGTCTTTATTTTACAAAAAAAGACGAAGCTGATGATGGTTCGCCTGAAATAGACCCACACTCCCGATTTACTATGAAATAACGTGTCTGCCTTAATTTTTCTTATATATATATATATATATATATGACAGAAGAAATAATGAACAAAATTCATTCTATTGTCTAGTTGGATTTCAATTCACATATTTAACTTTGCTTCTTTGCCTTGTAAAATTTTGCAAGTAATAATAACAAAATAACCATTCTATTTTTATTTAGAATTATCCACTTAAAATAGTATGAAATGCATCATTTCTTTGAAAAAACTGGGGTTGCCTAATAATTTTGGCCGGTGGTGTATATATATATATATATATATAAAGCAAAAAATCTAAACGTGAGCCAAAACCTACCGCGGTTTCACACTACGGTTCTTCAGGGCATATGAAGTGTATATATATATATATATATATATATATATATATATATATACACGCATCGCATATATGTACGCATCACTCATTCAGTAATGAATTTGAGCACTCTGGCTATTGGGCGTATATAATGATAATATGCACGCTAAAAAATCTGACTTCTTCTACCGAGCGCCCATAGGCCAGAGGTAAAATCGGCGACTGACGCCAATTCACTCTGGTTTTAATCCTCGGTTAAAAGTAATCGGTGTCTAACCGTACTCATGAGCTGTTATACAGCGAAACAGACCTGTCTACGGATGACTATATATATATATATATATATATATATATATATATATGTGTGTATGTGTGTGTGTGTGTGTGTGTGTATAAAATCTACAGTGTGCGATGGGTAAATTGTCGTTATTTGCTTTGTAAATTTTTGCAAATTAATAATGTTAAAAGAACCATTCTATTTTCATTTGGCAATAGATACTAAAAATAGTATGACACACATCATTTCCTTTAAAAAAAACTGGGGTTGCCTAACAATCATGGACGATAGTGTAATTTTCATGCTCATTTCATTTTATGACAGAATAATTCTGTCACGGATACAAAATCGATACTGATTTGGAAAGAAAATTCTTTAATTCCTTTTTTAAAAAAACCACTTGAAAGAGTTCGAAGCGTTCAAAATTCCGGCTGATGGAAAACTTTATGGCGAATCCACAAACATAACTTAGAAGACAACAGGTATTGGCAAAGGGATATTTTTTTACTAGTAACGAATTCAGCAGATAGAAAAAGATAGAAAGGGGCGAATAACAACGATGTGTCTTTCCACCGGATCTATTCAACTTGTACAGCGACAATATTTTGAGGACCCTAGAAGTTATGCAATGATTCGTCATCGGAGGCCACAGTTTAAACAATATAAGGTACGCAGATGATACAGTGCTGATAGCAGACACAGAAAAGAAAAAGTAAAAAGGGCTCAATATGCTAAATACAAGTAGGGGATACTAGAATCAATGAGGTACAAAAATGTAAATACCTGGGATGGGTTCTAACAGAAGACGGAAAGTGCGACGCAGAGATCCGAAGGCGAATTGGCATTGCGAAGGAAGCATTCCAGATTTTGAGTAAAGTATTTAGAAACAGGACAATCTGGTTCTACAGAAGGTTGCTGCGAATATCATGGATCGAGCATGTGAGCAATGATGAGGTTTTGGAAATGATGGAAACGAAAAGGAAATTAATACTGAGCATCAGGAAGAGACAGCTGAAGTTCCTGAGATATGCAATGAGGAAAGAGGGCTTGAAGAAACTGATACTAACAGGCCATATAGAGGGGAAAAGAGACATGGGAAAGCAGCGAATAGCATATTTGAAGGACCTAATCAGGTGGATGACGGAACGAAGGTTGCGTGATGTAAGAGGAGAAGGCATGCTAAGAGCCACCAGGGATAGGGAGACGTGGAAAGCCATGATCGCCTACGTCCTGAAGAGACAGGGCACAAAAAAAAAGAAAAACTTATAGTTAAGTTTAATTGCAATGATGGTATCAAATAATTGCAGAAAATTATTTTAAGACACACTAGCAGTTCCATCCTATATAGCTTTACATTCATTATTCAAGTTACTGTTATGAAATCAGTTTTCATGTACTACTTCACCAAATATATCTGTTGCTCAGAAAATTTATACATTCTGAAATGAACTTTTGAAGATTACAAGGAGGCATGAAATGGCAGGTACATTTAACTATTTCAACAGTAAACGGCTGGGACTTAGATGCAAATCTAGTAGAACACTAAAATTCATGTGATCAGAGCACTAGGTGAAAAAAGCTTGTCAGGGCAGTTGCCATGAAAATATTTATAAAAAAGGCAGAGGGAAGCCACGTCACGTAGATGAGAAAGTGACTCAAGCCGAGATGCAAAGTCAGAACCGATTACATTGCAGATCCTTCTTTGGATTATGTCGAGAACCTCGAGATGAATAGCAGGAACATCCGACCAGATATGTCAACAGTATTCAATCCACAGACGTATGGTAGATTTGTAAATGTGCAAGATAGAGTCTGACTATAAAAACTTTTTGAATCGACGCCATGACCCAAATTTCATAGCAGTATTATACAAAACTTACCAAATGTATCTATCATTCTGATGATGACTTAAGAAAGTTGTCGAAACCTCGAACCATATTTCTTGTACTTTTGAAGTTCGAATAATTTCTGTCGGAATTTTCTCCTTGAAGGAGAATGTTTATTTGTAATTTCTAAAAGTGGATCAGTAAAATTAACCGAAACAAAATGTCTGTTGACTTTAATAACACACACACACACACACACACACACATTTACTGTTTAAATAGTTAAATGCAACCGCTACTCCATGCTTGCTTGTAATTTTCTGAGTAACAGATATATTTGGTGAAGTAGTACATGAAAACTGATTTCATAACAGTAACTTCAATAATTGTTGTGGTGTAGTTTTCGCGCTGAAAGTTATAATCGTGCTATGTCGGTTGCTAATCGACTTAACGTACCCAAAATGTTAGGAACTTGGTAATCTTCCACTGTAAGATGACTCCTTAGTATTCGGCTAACTGCTGACTAATATCAACTACGTAGCGGTTCTACTGAACTCCAATAGAACTCTAAAGAACTCTCTAGAACTTCTCAGAACTCCTATGAACTTCCCAAGAACTTTATTATTTATTGTACTGAAGTACAAATGTGGCACAAGGCCTAATACGGGGATGGGGAAGGCTGGTCTTCAACTGTCCTAATTTAACTTAGCTATTCACTTTCGTTGACCCTGACACGCTTACAATAACCTTTCACCATAATACCACATTTTTACTTACCATTCTTACCACGTCCACCATAATACCTCAGGTTCTCTATGTAGTCCTACTTAACTCCCATATGTACAATGTTCAGTGGAGGGCATGGGCAGAAATAACAACATTTAAAATCCCCAATGATTTTATACAATGAAAGTAAGATATGTACAAGAAACTAAACAAAATCATATTAGTAATAAAAGCCCCCCACTACTCTAATATTGTGACAGCAAAATCACTTCCCCGGACGAAATATAATGCGTGGCTTTAGAAGTATAATACCATATATCCGATCAGCAATTACTCACACAATCACTCACACATTTAAACATCATAACAAAAACGAAAAGCACACTTGAAAAATAACGAAAGACGACACGCATCCACCGGAGAACTAACATTGTTGAACACCTAAAGTGGGAAGGGATGGGGGATTAAACTAAAGAAAAATAGGGGACGAAAAAGAAAAAGGGGGCCAATGAGCAATCATAACCTAGCTAAGTTAACAATGAAGCAAAAAACAGAAAAAAATCAAACTTTCCCTACACTAACCTAACAGGGACGGGGTGCACATGTTCTGCCCAGCACACCCAATATCCTGATGCCTAACCAGCATCAAACAACCACTCCAGGTCAGCACCTTTCACTCGACAGAATCGCGCAAGACTCACCCACCTTTTGCCAAATTCAGATGGAGTGAGTCGTTTCCTTTCCGTCCTGATCTTGACTTTAAGCTGATGCTTAAAGAACAAGATCAGTTGGGAAGAGGTAAACTTCTCATCACCATAGAATTCCTTCTGTCGCGTCGTCCAAATCACGATTCGCATAACACCTAGTAAGCAAAAGAGCACATAGTGCTCAGCCCTAGATAACGGAGGTACGACATTGCTACAAACAGAACTAGCCTCAAGGACAAAGAACTTTCCACGCAGCATACGAACCATGAGGTCTTCAAGAAACTTACACAACGGAGCAACAACACTGCAGTGGAAGAAGGCATGATCGACGGTTTCCGTCGTCAGCCCACAACGCACGCAGGTTGATTTTGGTGTTAGGCCCGCTGCATGAAGCCTCTTGCCTACCCAGAGAGCCTTTCGAATCATCAGCCAGGTGAGTGATGCCTCATCGTTAGTGAGACATTTCAACCCAGGCGCCCAAGGCCATATGGAGCGAGCCTCCTGCTTCGTAAGCCCGAGCTCGCCAATCAGTTCATCTTGAACGGCCCCCCTAACTAAAACCCGATATAATGCCCTAAGAGACAACGATTGGGCGTTGGAGAGGCCATCCGTAGCCCGCAAGAGAAACTGGAGAGCCAAACGACATTCTTTATAGAAGGAGCACTCGCCACGAGGAGTACGGCCGGCCTCCTCCTCCGACAAATGCACACTTCTCAGGGATGGAAAGTTTTTATGGACGTCCTCTTGAACGAGGGCGCCGTTCTCATCCTCCAGCATACACATTCGATCCAGGAATCTAATGCGAAGCGTGTGTTGACGAATCTCAACGCTAGGCATGCCCAGACCGCCCTCAGATGGATGCAGGCAACAGATCTCGCGACGTACCTTGGGAGACTTGCCTTCTCCCCAAAGGAAGGAGAACAAGAACTGAATTAAACCCAAACGAATGGCACACGGGAGAGGAAGTACCGAGAGTCGGTAAAGGAGAATCGGGTAGATGTGCGAGGCACATACTTCCGCCCTCCCCTTTAAGGAGAGCTTCCTCCGAGTCCACAGACGAACTGCGCCCTCGGCCTTCTCTCGAACCTCCGACCAATTCATTTCCAACTGGAGATCTGGACCGAAAAAGACGCCGAGAATCTTGATCGGCCCGTCCGTCCAGAGGAAAGGTCCGGGAAGAGAAACTCCCTTCCACGCACCCAATCGCAAGCCAACAGACTTATCGCGATTGATCTTGGCCCCTGTCACCGTCTCATAACATCTGATTTCTTTGCTGACTTCGTCAATCTCGGCTTTGCTCGACACAAAAACCGAAACGTCGTCAGCATAGGCGGAGTACCTGGCCGAGGTGGTAGCACCAGGTACGGAAATTCCGCGAAGGACCGGATTCGCCTTTAACTTGCGCAGGAATGGCTCCAACGCAAGAACGTACAGCAAAGGCGAAAGTGGACAACCTTGACGAATGGAGCGAGATAAAGTGAAGGGCTTCGATCTTACCCCATTCACTTCCACCAGCGCACCGGGGGACTCATACAGCAGTCGGATCCAGGAGCGAAAGTACGGCCCGAAACCGGCGGCGGAAAGGACAGACTCCAAGAAACGATGGTCAACCCTATCGAATGCCTTGGACTGATCCAAATTGATCAGCGCGGCTTCGGTGTCGGTTTTCTCGATGATCAGGCGTACCAAATGAAGGTTGTCCTGAATAGTCCTGCCCTTCACAGCACAAGTCTGCTCGGGGCCAATCAGACTAGAGAGGACAGCCTGCAAACGGCCGGCCAAGATCTTGGCAAAAATCTTTAAGTCAGTATTTAACATCGTTAAAGGCCGATAATTATCTATGCCACCCCCACCGCTCTTGCTCTTGCTCTTGCGAAGCAACTTGATTACACCCCTGGTGAAGCGACGAGGTATAGACCCCTGCTTCATCCAGTTGTTATAAACAAGAGCCAGCAGAGGAACAAGAACGGACGACTGCCTCAAGTACAGTTCGTAGGGAAGACCATCCAAACCTGGAGTTTTGTCCCGGCCAACCAATTTCAGCGCATCCCAGATTTCCGACTCTGTTATGGGCCCCTCGCACCTAGCCGCTTCAGCCGCCTCGAGGCGGGGAAAGTCAGCCAAATAGGTGTCGAACTGAGCAGAGCTCAGACCGGGCTCCCTGGTGAAAAGATCCTGGAAGTAATCCCGAAAAGCTCCACATATACCCACGTCTGTAGTCACGGTACGACCATCCGGCAATGTGATGTCCTTGATATGCCGATTGGCTGCTTGCCTAGCTTCCTCTGCACGCAATTCTGCGGCCATATTCGTTGCCTCAGAAGACATTCTTTTTAACCTAGCCCTAACTACCAGAGCTTGATCCTTCTTGATAGCCAAGGAGGCCAGCTCGGCCCTAGCTAAGGCTACGTCCCCACTATTACGGGATTTAACTGCCCGATCAACTTTTTTCTCTAACGTCGATTGCGCCGCTAAATTAGCTAAGTTGAGCCGACGGCTATAGTCGGCAGCAAACGACCTAATTTTGGATTTAAGTGTATCCCACCACTTATTCCCAACCACCGCCCCCGTCAGTTCCCGCTTTAGTGTTAGTAAAAGCTGGTGCTGGAAATCTTGGCTATCAAATAATGACGCGTTCAATTTCCAGTAGCCAGCCAACTTAACCTTAGGCTTATCTAAGTTTACACGAACCCGGACGAGCCTATGATCCGTGTAAACTATGGAATGGAAACTTGGACAACCTAAGAGCCCTACGTCGACTCTCCTAACTAGGACTCGGTCGAGGTAGCTTGCGCGTACCTTCGAATCCGAGCTGCCCCTATTAGTCCAAGTCCACACTACCTCCCGGGGGTGTTCATTTCGGTATTTATCGACAAGATCATTCCTGTCGATAAATTCCCGAAATGGTTTCACATCCGGGTTGTTAGTACCCGATCTTTCTCCTATACGATCCTTCTCAGGGTCAAGGACGGCATTCCAATCCCCCGCTAAAATTACCCGCCTCGATGTTCCAAAGAACGACTCGAGCTGCCGAAACAAAGCAGGACGCTCCGCATGGACATTGGGCGCATAAACCCCAATGAGGCGAAAAGACTTCTCCTTTATGGTAATATCCAGCACACAAATCCTGCCCGCTGGATCCGCGAAGACAAGCGTACACGCCGCACCCAAAGACTTGCTCACTAGCCAGGAAACACCTCTAGAACGACCATCAAAACATGCTGAATAGAGATCGTAATCCCTAGACAGTATGCCCTCATAGTCGCCAGCTAAAAACCGGGTTTCCTGCAGACAACAAACATCCACCCCGAGGCGCTGGAGGTCATGAAGGAGTCTCACCCTCCGAGACTCTGACCTCAGCCCCCGGGCATTCACGCTTGCTAACCAGAGAGCCATTATGATCCTTAATTAGGGTTGGGGTCCTGGACAGAACATGGTCGGGGAAAGGATGCCGACAGCCTCTCCCATTGACCCATGGCCCATCTCATTCTTGATGGTGCCGTCAGAGGAGACGCCGCCAACATCCCAGGGAAAGGTTAGTTTTAGCGCCCTATAGAGGGAGGGGTGAACTAAAACCGGGACCCGTCCAGAACAGAATTTTTCAAGGTTAGTGAGTTTCTCTGATTTTGTTGTGATGATGGGTGGAATCATAGGAATTGCTTTGGCAGCCTCCTCTACCATGCCCCAAGTCTGCCGCGCCCCTGACCCAGTGCGAATGACTGTTAATAGCCTCTGAGCTTTGGGGAAATTTCTTGGTAGTTCGATATCTTTCTCACTACACTTTTTCATCGACAAAAGAGCCTTCAGCTGCTTTATTCTATTCCCGAAATTTTTGGCTCTTTCGGCCTGGGCCGGGGAGATGCAGCAGATGTCCTCCCCTTTCCTGTATGGCAGCTTTGTTGGTTTTTTCTTTTGGGCCTCCATATCTTCTGAGGAAAGACTTCTTTGTCTTTTGGATGGAGGGGGCATCTGTTTCGGGGGAGAGGGACAGGGAGAGAGGCATGGAGAAACACGGAAATAGTTGATGATTGGGCTGGGGTCTCGACTACGAGGGGACGGTTTACGAGGAGTGGGTTGAGAGGAATGAATTTTTTTGCCCGATTTTTTCTTTTGAGGGGAGGACGGGGCAGGGGCCGAGGGGCGAGGTGGACGATGCGCCAGTTGATTCTTCAACTCCTCTGATGGGCGAAAAGGCCGTTTTTCTAATTGTTTCTTTAGCTCTTTTATCTTCTGCGTCTTCTCATACCCTGGGTCGAATGCTTTTTTTAGCTCTTCAAGTTTCGGAGCCGACCAGGCCGAGGCATCGCCCTTCTTGCTGGTGGAGGGAGTGGGGCTGTTTGTGCCTTTCGTCTTAGGGGTATCTGGGGACCGAGGTTCCGCTGCTTGGCGCTTCCCCCTGGCCCTGCCAACAACCAGCCACTCCCCCTTTTCCTTCTCCGAGGCTGCACTAGCAGTTGGCGAAGGTTTTTCGGGGGGTGAGGGAACTTTTTTGTTCCCAACCGGGGTAACTGCCGCACCGGTCCTGGGTATTGGCATGCCCACTACGGGCGAGACGGATGTAACAGGAGCGGCCAGAGGGGGATTTTGGTCGATTGGAGCCTGGCTTCCAGAGGCCTTCTTCTCTGGGCAGGAGGAGGAGAGGTGACCAGTCTCTCCACACCTCCAGCATTTTGGTTTGCGGCCGGACACCATCACCGGCAAGCTCAGGCCCCCTACGTCAAGACAGTTGGGGATGGTCTTGAAGGTCTCCTGGTCGATCATCATATCGAAAGACCATCCCCCGTTCAGGTCATCGCAGGAGGCATCTAAAATTTGGTCAAACTGCGAAAAGTAGGCAGCCAGATGCTCCCCGATGACCTGAGGAGGAACCTCATACACTGCTACTTTGGTCCTTTGTTTGCCATCATACATAATTCTAAATATAAGCTCTTTTGTAGATATGTCTTCAATCGCCAATTTTAGGCACTCTTCTGGCGTAGGTAGTAGTATGTCCCACAAGAAGAAGCGCGTCCCTTTAATTATTCTTAAGGGCTTATACCCCTTTGACTGCAGTGTTTTCAACACTGTGTCTTTCGTGCTGCGACAAATTTTGCGCGTACGCTTGTCCACCACGAAGACTGACACTATTCTTTTTTCAATCTTCTTTAATTCTTGGGGATCCTCCAAGAGCCCACCTTCTACGACAAGGTGTGCGTAGCTCTTAGCTCTCTCCAAGAACTCCGTCAGATTGATCTTGACTTTCGGAGGGGACTTCCAGCCACAGGGCGATTCCCCGGCCTCAGCATCTTTCATTGTCTCGTCTTGCGTCTTTTGAGGTTTTTCTTTGTTATTCGCCTCCTTTTGGCCATTCTCGGCCATTGGTGTCTCTTTCATTATTTCTTTTTCCTTTTCATCTTTCCCAGGAAGTGGGGGATAATCCTCATCAGTTTTATCAGGAGGCCCCTTCCAGGGGGGGGTCAAAACTTAGTTTTTTCTTTATTGACCGACTATTGTCGGCCATTTTAAAGTTTCAACACGCCAACAAAAAAATTTTGTATTTTATCCACCACACTAAATTAAATGGATGGGAAAGGGTGGGAAATGGGAGTAAAAAAAAAAAAAAAAAAAAAAAAAAAAAATTTTTTTTTCAAACAACGAACCCCGAAGGATTTAAAATTACCAAATAAAATTGGCCAGTAACGGCAAACAATTCAAACGCCTGGCAAAAAACTAGCCTTTAGCGGCCAAAAATTAAACTTTTACCAAACTAAGAATTAGTCTTAGACGGCAAAAAGTTTAGCCTCTTGAGAGGTTAAAAAATAAACGAAAAATAAATATATACAAAAATAAACTTTACCAGTTACGATAAACTAAATACACAGATAAATTTAAAGAAAATAAAACAAACGGAGAGTTGCCTAAACGGCTACTCCCTACAAAGAAAATAGGGGGAGGGGCTAAAATTAAATTTAAGTGGTTTAACTAAACTTTATAAAATAAAAGGAATTAACGAAAATAAATTTAAACAACGATTAAACTTTACAAATATACAATTAAATTAAATACACAAAGAAAACCAATACAAACAAATACAAACAAACAAAAAGAAAGCAAAAAGTCTCCTAACGGCGACTTCCGCAAAAGAAAAACTGGGGAGGGGCTGAAAAAAAGAAAAGTTAAAGTGGGGGAAAAATAAAAATCAGCTAATTCTTCAGCTTCTGGTCAAATAGGGACAGTAAAAAAAAATATAAATATGGCACTTAAGGCCAAACAGATACTGAAAAAAATAAAAATAAAAATAAACTCAAAACGGCCGACCTAAATAAAAACAAATATGGCCGCCAAAAATACGAAAATAAAAACAAAAAAGCTAGAAGAATAAAAAGAAAAGAACAAAGAAAATAAACGAAAAAGAAAATAAATAAAAATAAACTTAGCTCAACAAAAAGGTCTTTTTTGTTAAATAAGCAGTCCAAATAAGTGAATCACAGTTTTTTTGAAACAAAAAGTGTCTGACGCTCGCCAAAACAAGGTCGGAGAAAATGACAACAAACGTCAAAAACTTTCCAAGAACTTTATTATTTATTGTACGATATGTACAAATGTGGCACAAGGCCTAATACGGGGATGGGGAAGGCTGGTCATCAATTGTCCTAAATTAACTTAGCTATTCACTTTCGTTGACCCTGACACGCTAACAATAATCCTTTCACCATAATACCACATTTTTACTTACCATTCTTACCACGTCCACCATAATACCTCGGCTTCTCTATGTAGTCCTACTTAACTCCCATATGTACAATGTTCAGTGGAGGGCATGGGCAGAAAATAACAACATTTAAAATTCCCCAATGATTTTATACAATGAAAGTAATATATGTACAAGAAACTAAACAAAATCGTATTAGTAATAAAAGCCCCCCACTACTCTAATATTGTGACAGCAAAATCACTTCCCCGGACGAAATATAATGCGTGGCTTTAGTAGTATAATACCATATATCCGATCAGCAATTACTCACACAATCACTCACACATTTAAACATCATAACAAAAACGAAAAGCACACTTGAAAAATAACGAAAGACGACACGCATCCACCGGAGAACTAACATTGTTGAACACCTAAAGTAGGAAGGGATGGGGGATTAAACTAAAGAAAAATAGGGGACGAAAAAGAAAAAGGGGGCCAATGAGCAATCATAACCTAGCTAAGTTAACAATGAAGCAAAAAACAGAAAAAATCAAACTTTCCCTACACTAACCTAACAGGGACGGGGTGCACATGTTCTGCCCAGCACACCCAATATCCTGATGCCTAACCAGCATCAAACAACCACTCCAGGTCAGCACCTTTCACTCGACAGAATCGCGCAAGACTCACCCACCTTTTGCCAAATTCAGATGGAGTGAGTCGTTTCCTTTCCGTCCTGATCTTGACTTTAAGCTGATGCTTAAAGAACAAGATCAGTTGGGAAGAGGTAAACTTCTCATCACCATAGAATTCCTTCTGTCGCGTCGTCCAAATCACGATTCGCATAACACCTAGTAAGCAAAAGAGCACATAGTGCTCAGCCCTAGATAACGGAGGTACGACATTGCTACAAACAGAACTAGCCTCAAGGACAAAGAACTTTCCACGCAGCATACGAACCATGAGGTCTTCAAGAAACTTACACAACGGAGCAACAACACTGCAGTGGAAGAAGGCATGATCGACGGTTTCCGTCGTCAGCCCACAACGCACGCAGGTTGATTTTGGTGTTAGGCCCGCTGCATGAAGCCTCTTGCCTACCCAGAGAGCCTTTCGAATCATCAGCCAGGTGAGTGATGCCTCATCGTTAGTGAGACATTTCAACCCAGGCGCCCAAGGCCATATGGAGCGAGCCTCCTGCTTCGTAAGCCCGAGCTCGCCAATCAGTTCATCTTGAACGGCCCCCCTAACTAAAACCCGATATAATGCCCTAAGAGACAACGATTGGGCGTTGGAGAGGCCATCCGTAGCCCGCAAGAGAAACTGGAGAGCCAAACGACATTCTTTATAGAAGGAGCACTCGCCACGAGGAGTACGGCCGGCCTCCTCCTCCGACAAATGCACACTTCTCAGGGATGGAAAGTTTTTATGGACGTCCTCTTGAACGAGGGCGCCGTTCTCATCCTCCAGCATACACATTCGATCCAGGAATCTAATGCGAAGCGTGTGTTGACGAATCTCAACGCTAGGCATGCCCAGACCGCCCTCAGATGGATGCAGGCAACAGATCTCGCGACGTACCTTGGGAGACTTGCCTTCTCCCCAAAGGAAGGAGAACAAGAACTGAATTAAACCCAAACGAATGGCACACGGGAGAGGAAGTACCGAGAGTCGGTAAAGGAGAATCGGGTAGATGTGCGAGGCACATACTTCCGCCCTCCCCTTTAAGGAGAGCCTCCTCCGAGTCCACAGACGAACTGCGCCCTCGGCCTTCTCTCGAACCTCCGACCAATTCATTTCCAACTGGAGATCTGGACCGAAAAAGACGCCGAGAATCTTGATCGGCCCGTCCGTCCAGAGGAAAGGTCCGGGAAGAGAAACTCCCTTCCACGCACCCAATCGCAAGCCAACAGACTTATCGCGATTGATCTTGGCCCCTGTCACCGTCTCATAGCATCTGATTTCTTTGCTGACTTCGTCAATCTCGGCTTTGCTCGACACAAAAACCGAAACGTCGTCAGCATAGGCGGAGTACCTGGCCGAGGTGGTAGCACCAGGTACGGAAATTCCGCGAAGGACCGGATTCGCCTTTAACTTGCGAAGGAATGGCTCCAACGCAAGAACGTACAGCAAAGGCGAAAGTGGACAACCTTGACGAATGGAGCGAGATAAAGTGAAGGGCTTCGATCTTACCCCATTCACTTCAACCAGCGCACCGGGGGACTCATACAGCAGTCGGATCCAGGAGCGAAAGTACGGCCCGAAACCGGCGGCGGAAAGGACAGACTCCAAGAAACGATGGTCAACCCTATCGAATGCCTTGGACTGATCCAAATTGATCAGCGCGGCTTCGGTGTCGGTTTTCTCGATGATCAGGCGTACCAAATGAAGGTTGTCCTGAATAGTCCTGCCCTTCACAGCACAAGTCTGCTCGGGGCCAATCAGACTAGAGAGGACAGCCTGCAAACGGCCGGCCAAGATCTTGGCAAAAATCTTTAAGTCAGTATTTAACATCGTTAAAGGCCGATAATTATCTATGCCACCCCCACCGCTCTTGCTCTTGCGAAGCAACTTGATTACACCCCTGGTGAAGCGACGAGGTATAGACCCCTGCTTCATCCAGTTGTTATAAACAAGAGCCAGCAGAGGAACAAGAACGGACGACTGCCTCAAGTACAGTTCGTAGGGAAGACCATCCAAACCTGGAGTTTTGTCCCGGCCAACCAATTTCAGCGCATCCCAGATTTCCGACTCTGTTATGGGCCCCTCGCACCCAGCCGCTTCAGCCGCCTCGAGGCGGGGAAAGTCAGCCAAATAGGTGTCGAACTGAGCAGAGCTCAGACCGGGCTCCCTGGTGAAAAGATCCTGGAAGTAATCCCGAAAAGCTCCACATATACCCACGTCTGTAGTCACGGTACGACCATCCGGCAATGTGATGTCCTTGATATGCCGATTGGCTGCTTGCCTAGCTTCCTCTGCACGCAATTCTGCGGCCATATTCGTTGCCTCAGAAGACATTCTTTTTAACCTAGCCCTAACTACCAGAGCTTGATCCTTCTTGATAGCCAAGGAGGCCAGCTCGGCCCTAGCTAAGGCTACGTCCCCACTATTACGGGATTTAACTGCCCGATCAACTTTTTCTCTAACGTCGATTGCGCCGCTAAATTAGCTAAGTTGAGCCGACGGCTATAGTCGGCAGCAAACGACCTAATTTTGGATTTAAGTGTATCCCACCACTTATTCCCAACCACAGCCCCCGTCAGTTCCCGCTTTAGTGTTAGTAAAAGCTGGTGCTGGAAATCTTGGCTATCAAATAATGACGCGTTCAATTTCCAGTAGCCAGCCAACTTAACCTTAGGCTTATCTAAGTTTACACGAACCCGGACGAGCCTATGATCCGTGTAAACTATGGAATGGAAACTTGGACAACCTAAGAGCCCTACGTCGACTCTCCTAACTAGGACTCGGTCGAGGTAGCTTGCGCGTACCTTCGAATCCGAGCTGCCCCTATTAGTCCAAGTCCACACTACCTCCCGGGGGTGTTCATTTCGGTATTTATCGACAAGATCATTCCTGTCGATAAATTCCCGAAATGGTTTCACATCCGGGTTGTTAGTACCCGATCTTTCTCCTATACGATCCTTCTCAGGGTCAAGGACGGCATTCCAATCCCCCGCTAAAATTACCCGTCTCGATGTTCCAAAGAACGACTCGAGCTGCCGAAACAAAGCAGGACGCTCCGCATGGACATTGGGCGCATAAACCCCAATGAGGCGAAAAGACTTCTCCTTTATGGTAATATCCAGCACACAAATCCTGCCCGCTGGATCCGCGAAGACAAGCGTACACGCCGCACCCAAAGACTTGCTCACTAGCCAGGAAACACCTCTAGAACGACCATCAAAACATGCTGAATAGAGATCGTAATCCCTAGACAGTATGCCCTCATAGTCGCCAGCTAAAAACCGGGTTTCCTGCAGACAACAAACATCCACCCCGAGGCGCTGGAGATCATGAAGGAGTCTCACCCTCCGAGACTCAGACCTCAGCCCCCGGGCATTCATACTTGCTAACCAGAGAGCCATTATCAGTCCGATTAGGGTTGAGGAACTGTTCCGAACATGTCCGGTGACAGGACACCGACAGCCCGTCCCATTGAGCCGAGACCCATTTCACTTTTGATAGTGCCATCATAGGACAGGCCGCCAATGTCCAGGGGAAACGTTAGTTTCAACGCTCTGTAAAGGGAGGGGTGAACATAAACCGGGGTCCTCCCAGAACAAAACTGCTGCAAATTTGCATTGTCCTCATCATGGAAATAAGAAAGGGGAGGGTTCGTAGCAAACGAATCATTCGCCTCCCCTAACATAGTCCATATTTGTCTAGTACCAGCGCCAGACCGCACGACCGTCAAGATCCTCTTGGCGTTTGGGAAATTGCGCGGATCTTCGACATCTTTGTCGTGTACTTTTTTAAATGAAATTAAAGTTTTTAAGCGCTTTGAATGGCTCAGCGCCTTTTGAGCTGTTTCTGCAGAAACTCGGCAAACTTCTTCACCGAGATTGAAAGGAGGTTTCATTTTCTTTCTTTTTTCCTCACCAGACGCTACTTCAGGGCTTCTTTGTCTTTTAGACTTGTGAGGAGAGAGAGAAGGATTAGGTGTTGGGGTGGGAGTGGGTGAGACATCGGGAGAAGCAGGAGTGGAAGGGATACGAGAAGAGACTGGGGAATGCTTTTTGAAGGTGGTCATTTTCGACGGGGAAGTGGTCAGAGACTTTGTCATGGGAGGGGGGGGGCATGTTTTTTTTCCGGGAGGGAGAAGACGGGGCGGAGACGGAAGAGTGGGGAGCTGCTAAATTTGTTGATTTCTTCTTCTCTAGGTCTTTCTTTAATTTTCGCAGCTGGACGATTTTTTCCCAATTCGGTTCCGCTTTTTTTTGAATCTCACTCAAAGGCCTGTCTAAATGCACCGCCGGGACGTCGCCTTTAGAGCTGCCAGAGGGAGTGGGACTGTCGGTGTCATCCCTAGGAGTTTCAGGGGACTGAGGCACCGCTGCTCGGATCTTCCCTTTGCCTCTAGCAACGACATGCCATACTCCCTCATCCTTGTCCTTGACCACACTTGCGGCAGGCTTCGGAATTTGGGAGGATGGGGGCCGAGACCCACCCGGTGTTTGTGAGACACCGGGCCGTGCCACTGCTAGGCCCATTACAGGCGTTGCGGAACTACGGTTGTCAGGCTTAGGGGTATTTTGGTCGACGGCGGCCGGATCACCAGAGGCCTTCTTCTCTGGGCAGGAAGAGGACAGGTGACCAGTCTGCCCGCACTTCCAGCAAGTTGGTTTTCGGCCGGTCACTATGACCGGCATTTTCCGGCCGCAATAATCCAAGCAGTTGGGGATGGAGTCGAAGGCTTCTTTATCGCTCAGTATGTCGAATGTCCATCCCCCGTTCAGGTTGTCAGAAGAGGCTGCGAGTATCTGACCATATTTTTTAAAATAAGAGGCCAGGTGTTCGCCGACAACCTGATGAGGCACCTCATATACTGCTACGTTGGTCCTCCTACGGCCTTCATATTCTGTTCTCAGGATTAGGTCATCAGTTATCAATTCTCTACTTACTGCATCCATGCAATCCTCCGGTGTGGGCAGCAGTACGTCCCAATTGAAAAAGGCTGGTCCTTTTATTATTCTTTGGGGCCTAACCCCTAGGGACACCAGTGATCGGATCACTGTGTCTTTCGTGGAGCGACAAATTTTGCGCGAACGCTTGTCCACCACGAAGACCGACACCATTCTCTTTTCAAACTTTTGTAATTCCTGGGGGTTTTCCAAAAGTCCGTCATCTTTCAAAAGATGGTCGAAACCTTTAGATCTCTCCAGAAACTCCGCTATGTTTATAATGCAACTAGGTGGGGACTTCCAGCAATCGGGCGACACCCCGGCCTCAGCATCTTTGTTTTTGTCTCTGGTACTTTTCGCCTTGTCATTTGCCGTAGACTTTTGGCCATTCTCGGCCACCTTATTCTTGGTCTCATAATTTTGCTTTTTTGAATCCTTTAGAGGGGGATAGGACTCTTCATTTTTGTCAGGCGGGCCCTTCCCGGGCGGGTCGAAAATCAGTTTTTTTCTAGCTGACCGACTTGAGTCGGCCATTTTTATTTTTACTGGCCGTGATCGATATAATTATTATTTTTTTCCTCCGTAAATGATAGGGGAATGGAGAGGGGTAGGGAAAAAACGGGAAAAATGTGGGGGGGGGGGAAATAAATATGTTACACAAATTAACCACCTCACAAGAAAATTGCACGAACAACAATAAATAAAATTAGCCTATATCGGCAAAAATTAGAAATAACAAAACGGCTTAGAACAACTTGCTTTTAACAGTGAAATTCAACTCTTAAAAATATAAGAGCAGAAAATAGGCAAAAAATCCGCCTCTTGAGAGGTTAAAAAAAATAAAAACAAAAATAAACTTTACAAAATACGATAAACTAAATACACAAAGAAATTTAAAGAAAATAAAACAAACAGAAAAACGGAGAGTTGCCTAAACGGCTACTCCCGACAAAGAAAATAGGGGGAGGGGCTAAAATTAAATTTAAGCGGTTTAACTAAACTTTACAAAATAAATGAATTAACGAAAATAAATTTAAACAACGATTAAATTTTACAAATGTACAATTAAATTAAATGTACAAGGAAAACAAATACAAACAAATACAAACAAACAAAAAGAAAACGAAAAGTCTCCTAACGGCGACTTCCGCAAAAGAAAAACTGGGGAGGGGCTGAAAAAAAAAGAAAAGTTAAATTGGAAGAAAAATAAAAATCAGCTAATTCTTCAGCTTCTGGTCAAAATAGGGACAGTTAAAAAAATATAAATATGGCACTTAAGGCCAAACAGATACTGAAAAAAAATAAAAATCAAAATAAACTCAAAACGGCCGACCTAAATAAAAACAAATATGGCCGCCAAAAATACGAAAATAAAAACAAAAAAGCTAGAAGAATAAAAAGAAAAGAACAAAGTAAATAAACGAAAAAGAAAATAAATAAAAATAAACTTAGCTCAACAAAAAGGTCTTTTTTGTTAAATAAGCAGTCCAAATAAGTGAATCACAGTTTTTTTGAAACAAAAAGTGTCTGACGCTCGCCAAAACAAGGTCGGAGAAAATGACAACAAACGTCAAAAACTTTCCAAGAACTTTATTATTTATTGTACGATATGTACAAATGTGGCACAAGGCCTAATACGGGGATGGGGAAGGCTGGTCATCAATTGTCCTAAATTAACTTAGCTATTCACTTTCGTTGACCCTGACACGCTAACAATAATCCTTTCACCATAATACCACATTTTTACTTACCATTCTTACCACGTCCACCATAATACCTCGGCTTCTCTATGTAGTCCTACTTAACTCCCATATGTACAATGTTCAGTGGAGGGCATGGGCAGAAAATAACAACATTTAAAATTCCCCAATGATTTTATACAATGAAAGTAATATATGTACAAGAAACTAAACAAAATCGTATTAGTAATAAAAGCCCCCCACTACTCTAATATTGTGACAGCAAAATCACTTCCCCGGACGAAATATAATGCGTGGCTTTAGTAGTATAATACCATATATCCGATCAGCAATTACTCACACAATCACTCACACATTTAAACATCATAACAAAAACGAAAAGCACACTTGAAAAATAACGAAAGACGACACGCATCCACCGGAGAACTAACATTGTTGAACACCTAAAGTAGGAAGGGATGGGGGATTAAACTAAAGAAAAATAGGGGACGAAAAAGAAAAAGGGGGCCAATGAGCAATCATAACCTAGCTAAGTTAACAATGAAGCAAAAAACAGAAAAAATCAAACTTTCCCTACACTAACCTAACAGGGACGGGGTGCACATGTTCTGCCCAGCACACCCAATATCCTGATGCCTAACCAGCATCAAACAACCACTCCAGGTCAGCACCTTTCACTCGACAGAATCGCGCAAGACTCACCCACCTTTTGCCAAATTCAGATGGAGTGAGTCGTTTCCTTTCCGTCCTGATCTTGACTTTAAGCTGATGCTTAAAGAACAAGATCAGTTGGGAAGAGGTAAACTTCTCATCACCATAGAATTCCTTCTGTCGCGTCGTCCAAATCACGATTCGCATAACACCTAGTAAGCAAAAGAGCACATAGTGCTCAGCCCTAGATAACGGAGGTACGACATTGCTACAAACAGAACTAGCCTCAAGGACAAAGAACTTTCCACGCAGCATACGAACCATGAGGTCTTCAAGAAACTTACACAACGGAGCAACAACACTGCAGTGGAAGAAGGCATGATCAACGGTTTCCGTCGTCAGGCCACAACGCACGCAGGTTGATTTTGGTGTTAGGCCCGCTGCATGAAGCCTCTTGCCTACCCAGAGAGCCTTTCGAATCATCAGCCAGGTGAGTGATGCCTCATCGTTAGTGAGACATTTCAACCCAGGCGCCCAAGGCCATATGGAGCGAGCCTCCTGCTTCGTAAGCCCGAGCTCGCCAATCAGTTCATCTTGAACGGCCCCCCTAACTAAAACCCGATATAATGCCCTAAGAGACAACGATTGGGCGTTGGAGAGGCCATCCGTAGCCCGCAAGAGAAACTGGAGAGCCAAACGACATTCTTTATAGAAGGAGCACTCGCCACGAGGAGTACGGCCGGCCTCCTCCTCCGACAAATGCACACTTCTCAGGGATGGAAAGTTTTTATGGACGTCCTCTTGAACGAGGGCGCCGTTCTCATCCTCCAGCATACACATTCGATCCAGGAATCTAATGCGAAGCGTGTGTTGACGAATCTCAACGCTAGGCATGCCCAGACCGCCCTCAGATCGATGCAGGCAACAGATCTCGCGACGTACCTTGGGAGACTTGCCTTCTCCCCAAAGGAAGGAGAACAAGAACTGAATTAAACCCAAACGAATGGCACACGGGACAGGAAGTACCGAGAGTCGGTAAAGGAGAATCGGGTAGATGTGCGAGGCACATACTTCCGCCCTCCCCTTTAAGGAGAGCCTCCTCCGAGTCCACAGACGAACTGCGCCCTCGGCCTTCTCTCGAACCTCCGACCAATTCATTTCCAACTGGAGATCAGGACCGAAAAAGACGCCGAGAATCTTGATCGGCCCGTCCGTCCAGAGGAAAGGTCCGGGAAGAGAAACTCCCTTCCACGCACCCAATCGCAAGCCAACAGACTTATCGCGATTGATCTTGGCCCCTGTCACCGTCTCATAACATCTGATTTCTTTGCTGACTTCGTCAATCTCGGCTTTGCTCGACACAAAAACCGAAACGTCGTCAGCATAGGCGGAGTACCTGGCCGAGGTGGTAGCACCAGGTACGGAAATTCCGCGAAGGACCGGATTCGCCTTTAACTTGCGAAGGAATGGCTCCAACGCAAGAACGTACAGCAAAGGCGAAAGTGGACAACCTTGACGAATGGAGCGAGATAAAGTGAAGGGCTTCGATCTTACCCCATTCACTTCCACCAGCGCACCGGGGGACTCATACAGCAGTCGGATCCAGGAGCGAAAGTACGGCCCGAAACCGGCGGCGGAAAGGACAGACTCCAAGAAACGATGGTCAACCCTATCGAATGCCTTGGACTGATCCAAATTGATCAGCGCGGCTTCGGTGTCGGTTTTCTCGATGATCAGGCGTACCAAATGAAGGTTGTCCTGAATAGTCCTGCCCTTCACAGCACAAGTCTGCTCGGGGCCAATCAGACTAGAGAGGACAGCCTGCAAACGGCCGGCCAAGATCTTGGCAAAAATCTTTAAGTCAGTATTTAACATCGTTAAAGGCCGATAATTATCTATGCCACCCCCACCGCTCTTGCTCTTGCGAAGCAACTTGATTACACCCCTGGTGAAGCGACGAGGTATAGACCCCTGCTTCATCCAGTTGTTATAAACAAGAGCCAGCAGAGGAACAAGAACGGACGACTGCCTCAAGTACAGTTCGTAGGGAAGACCATCCAAACCTGGAGTTTTGTCCCGGCCAACCAATTTCAGCGCATCCCAGATTTCCGACTCTGTTATGGGCCCCTCGCACCTAGCCGCTTCAGCCGCCGAGAGGCGGGGAAAGTCAGCCAAATAGGTGTCGAACTGAGCAGAGCTCAGACCGGGCTCCCTGGTGAAAAGATCCTGGAAGTAATCCCGAAAAGCTCCACATATACCCACGTCTGTAGTCACGGTACGACCATCCGGCAATGTGATGTCCTTGATATGCCGATTGGCTGCTTGCCTAGCTTCCTCTGCACGCAATTCTGCGGCCATATTCGTTGCCTCAGAAGACATTCTTTTTAACCTAGCCCTAACTACCAGAGCTTGATCCTTCTTGATAGCCAAGGAGGCCAGCTCGGCCCTAGCTAAGGCTACGTCCCCACTATTACGGGATTTAACTGCCCGATCAACTTTTTTCTCTAACGTCGATTGCGCCGCTAAATTAGCTAAGTTGAGCCGACGGCTATAGTCGGCAGCAAACGACCTAATTTTGGATTTAAGTGTATCCCACCACTTATTCCCAACCACAGCCCCCGTCAGTTCCCGCTTTAGTGTTAGTAAAAGCTGGTGCTGGAAATCTTGGCTATCAAATAATGACGCGTTCAATTTCCAGTAGCCAGCCAACTTAACCTTAGGCTTATCTAAGTTTACACGAACCCGGACGAGCCTATGATCCGTGTAAACTATGGAATGGAAACTTGGACAACCTAAGAGCCCTACGTCGACTCTCCTAACTAGGACTCGGTCGAGGTAGCTTGCGCGTACCTTCGAATCCGAGCTGCCCCTATTAGTCCAAGTCCACACTACCTCCCGGGGGTGTTCATTTCGGTATTTATCGACAAGATCATTCCTGTCGATAAATTCCCGAAATGGTTTCACATCCGGGTTGTTAGTACCCGATCTTTCTCCTATACGATCCTTCTCAGGGTCAAGGACGGCATTCCAATCCCCCGCTAAAATTATCCGCCTCGATGTTCCAAAGAACGACTCGAGCTGCCGAAACAAAGCAGGACGCTCCGCATGGACATTGGGCGCATAAACCCCAATGAGGCGAAAAGACTTCTCCTTTATGGTAATATCCAGCACACAAATCCTGCCCGCTGGATCCGCGAAGACAAGCGTACACGCCGCACCCAAAGACTTGCTCACTAGCCAAGAAACACCTCTAGAACGACCATCAAAACATGCTGAAAAGAGATCGTAATCCCTAGACAGTATGCCCTCATAGTCGCCAGCAAAAAACCGGGTTTCCTGCAGACAACATACATCCACCCCGAGGCGCTGGAGATCATGAAGGAGTCTCACCCTCCGAGACTCAGACCTCAGCCCCCGGGCATTTACACTTGCTAACCAAAGAGCCATTGTGATCCTTAATTAGGGTTGGGGTCCGGGACAGAACATGGACGGGGAAAGGATGCCGACAGCCTCTCCCATAGATCCCTTGCCCATCTCTTTGTCAATGGAGCCGTCACGGGAGAGGCCACCAACATCCCAGGGAAATGTTAGTTTGAGAGCCCTGTAAAGGGAGGGGTGAACCAAAATTGGGACCCGTCCTACACAGAATTGTTTAGCTTTCTCTAACATTTCGTCATCTTTTGAGACTATAGGCGGAGACATTTTGATATGTTTTTCTGCCTCTAGCAGCATGTCCCAAACTTTGGCAGTTCCAGTCCCAGTGCGAACCACCGTGAGTAAGCGTTGTGCTTCTGGGAAGTTGTTGGGAATTTCTATGTCTCTCTCCTTGCATTTCTTCATTGCAAGAAGAATTTTAAGCTTGTTTATCCTATTTCCAAAGTTTTTCGCTCTTTCCTCTTGGGCATAAGAGATTTTACACACCTCTTTACCCATTAAATGTGAGGCTTTTGATGTTTTTTTTTTTTGGCTCTCTATCATCTTGGGTGGGGCTCCTATGCCTCTTAGCAGGCAGGGGTAATTTATTCTTGGGGGAAGGACTGGGAGACGGTTGGGAAGGTATACGGAAAGGGCTGGGGTCCCTACTAAGAGGGGTGGATTTTCTGGGCGTGGGCTGAGCTGAATTGGTTTTTCTTTTTTCGGTTTTGTTTTTTTCGGGAGAGGATGGGGCAGAGGCCGAAGGGCAGGGTGTACGTTGGGCCAGTTGCTTTTTTAGATCATCTGATGGACGAAATGGTCGTTTCTCCAAGGATCGCTTCAGCTCTTTTATTTTCTGAAACTTATCATAACCTGGGTCGTAAGCCCTCCTGAGGTCTTCTAATTTAGGGGCCGACCAGGCCGAGGCATCGCCCTTCTTGCTGGTGGAGGGAGTGGGGCTGTTTGTGCCTTTCGTCTTAGGGGTATCTGGGGACCGAGGTTCCGCTGCTTGGCGCTTCCCCCTGGCCCTGCCAACAACCAGCCACTCCCCCTTTTCCTTCTCCGAGGCTGCACTAGCAGTTGGCGAAGGTTTTTCGGGGGGTGAGGGAACTTTTTTGTTCCCAACCGGGGTAACTGCCGCACCGGTCCTGGGTATTGGCATGCCCACTACGGGCGAGACGGATGTAACAGGAGCGGCCAGAGGGGGATTTTGGTCGATTGGAGCCTGGCTTCCAGAGGCCTTCTTCTCTGGGCAGGAGGAGGAGAGGTGACCAGTCTCTCCACACCTCCAGCATTTTGGTTTGCGGCCGGACACCATCACCGGCAAGCTCAGGCCCCCTACGTCAAGACAGTTGGGGATGGTCTTGAAGGTCTCTTGGTCGATCATCATATCGAAAGACCATCCCCCGTTCAGGTCATCGCAGGAGGCATCTAAAATTTGGCCAAACTGCGAAAAGTAGGCAGCCAGATGCTCCCCGATGACCTGAGGAGGAACCTCATACACTGCTACCTTGGTCCTTTGTTTGCCATCATACATAATTCTAAATGTAAGCTCTTTTGTTGATAGGTCTTCAGTCGCCAATTTAAGGCACTCTTCTGGCGTGGGTAGCAGTATGTCCCACAAGAAGAAGCGCGCCCCTTTAATTATTCTTAAGGGCTTATACCCCTTTGACTGCAGTGTTTTCAACACTGTGTCTTTCGTGCTGCGACAAATCTTGCGCGTACGCTTGTCCACCACGAAGACTGACACTATTCTTTTTTCAATCCTCTTTAATTCTTGGGGATCTACCAAGAGCCCACCTTCTACGACAAGGTGTGCGTAGCTCTTAGCTCTCTCCAAGAACTCCGTCAGATTGATCTTGATTTTCGGAGGGGACTTCCAGCCACAGGGCGATTCCCCGGCCTCATCATCTTTCGTTGTCTTGTTTTCCTTTTTTTCTTTATCATCTTCGTCTTCATTTGATTGACCATTATCGGCCATCTTTGATTTGGTCGGTATAAGTTTTTCCTCCTTCTCTTTTGTAGGAAGGGGTGGAAACGTCTCATCATTTTTATCTGGAGGTTTCTTCCAAGGGGGGTCGAATGAGAGTTTTTTCTTTATGGACCGACTACTGTCGGCCATTTTGAAATTTTAAACTCAGCTCAGTTTTTTTTTTTTTTTTTTTTCCAAACTATTTAAAAGTATGGGAGGGGTGGGAGAAAGCGGGAGCAAAATGGGAGAGAGAAAAAAATACACAAAGTAAACTATTAAGGACAAGATAACGGTTTTACCACAAGAATAAGCCCCGAAGGATTTCAGAAAATAATAACAAATCAGCCAATGACGGCAAGCAAAAATTACAAAAACTGGTAAATTAAAAACTAGCCTTTAACGGCCACAAATAAACTTTAAGTAAAAATTGCCTTAAAAGGCAAGAAACAGCCTCGTGAGAGGTTTAATAAACTATCAGTTAAACAAATTCATACAATAAACTAAACAAATTACAATTACACAAGGGAAAAAAAATAAACAGAAAAACCAAGGGTAGCCTAAACGGCTACTCCCGACAAAGATAATACGGGGAGGGGCTAAAATTAAATTTAAGCGGTTAAACTACACTTTGCAAAAAGAATTAACAAAAAAAGACAACGATTAAACTTTACAAATGTACAATTAAATTAAATGCAAAAAAAAATACAAATACAAACAAACAAAAAGAAAACGAAAAGTCTCCTAACGGCGACTTCCGCACAAGAAAAACTGGGGAGGGGCTGAAAAAAAGAAAAGTTAAATTGGAAGAAAAATAAAAATCAGCTAATTCTTCAGCTTCTGGTCAAAATAGGGACAGTTAAAAAATATAAATATGGCACTTAAGGCCAAACAGATACTGAAAAAAATAAAAATAAAAATAAACTCAAAACGGCCGACCTAAATAAAAACAAATATGGCCGCCAAAAATACGAAAATAAAAACAAAAAAGCTAGAAGAATAAAAAGAAAAGAACAAAGTAAATAAACGAAAAAGAAAATAAATAAAAATAAACTTAGCTCAACAAAAAGGTCTTTTTTGTAAAATAAACAGTCCAAATAAGTGAATCACAGTTTTTTGAAACAAAAAGTTCGACGCTTGTCAAAACAAGGTCCGAGAAGTCAGAAAATGACAACAAACGTCAAAAACTTGCCAAGAACTTTTCGAGTTAACTTCCTGTTAACTCTTATTAATATAGGAGGGAGAGTCCATTATTTTAGGAATAGGTGTGTTTCACCATAAGAATAAGGAATGTAAAGCTGCATTGGATGGAACTGCTAGTGTGTCTTAAAATAATTCTCTGTGTTTACCTTGATAGCATCATTGCAATTAAAGTGACCTATAAGTTATTAGCCAAAATTATTCCTTTGCCAAACCCTGTTTTTTTCTAAGTCTTAATCGTTGATTCGCCATAAATTTTTCTATCAGCCAGAATTTTGAACGCTATGAGATCTTTCAGGTGACTTTTTAAAAAAGAGACACACACACACACACACACACACACACACACACATATATATATATATATATATATGCGTGCATTAAATCAACAATGTCTGTTTAATTCTTTATTTTGTTTTCTAATTTTTGAATATGATGTATATCAGGATGGAAATTGTGAATTAACTGCCCGAAGTTTATGTTCATCTATTTTTGTTCAGTTACTTTCGCCCGTCTCAGTCATTATCAAGAACCATGTGCTGTTAAATAGAACCTGTTATGTTTTACAATGAAATTTTAAAACACGTCTAACATTTAAAGGAATGACAATGCAATAAACAGTATGCCTTAAATATGATGCTTTTTAACGTATATCAAATATTTTGACGACAATCATGTATAACATTGCTTTTGGCAAAACATAGTTGGATTTACATCTAACCACAGCTGAAGAGACTACTGATTCTTTTACCTCGTCACACAACGTATATTACTGCTGCCTGATATTGGGAGACTGACTTATGCGAGCTGGCATTGACAGAAAGACACAGAACTATAAGAAATCAATGGCCAGATACCCACAAAGGATAATGCACTGAGATGTATGGACAAATAATTAAGTAGTAAGATGTGAAAAGACTTAAATAACCAAACAAAACGCAAGGAGATAGATAGATAGATAGATAGATAGATAGATAGTATTCTTGCTTTCCTGACGGCTACAACCTCCAGAAATTTAAATGCAAAGTTAATACTCATCTATTAACCACTGGCCTCTAGCTCTCTCCCCTCCCCTGTATAACCTTCACTTTCTCTCCACCTATGTATCTGTCATCGCACCTTCTTTCTCAGCTTTCTGTTGTTCCTTTCTAACTAGTTTGTACTCCTCACTCTTTTCTAATTAATCTTTTTACATTTATGTAACCCCCTGCACATCAGTGGCGTTTCCGCTTTGCTCGGGGTGAAATGATTAAAAAAATAAAAAGATAGATAGATAGATAGATAGATAGATAGATAGATAGATAAATAGATATGAACAGACTCAGAAATATTTACACTCTCACACCCTGATTGAGAACTCTGGAAGAATGGTAGACTTTGAAAAACAGTAGCTATTCTGGCATGTAAGCATTGCTCATTCATTAATGAATTAGAGCACTCTGGCTATTGGGCGGGTATAATGACAATATGCATGCTAAAAAGGCCCCCGAACGCCCATAGCCCAGAGGTAGAATCGCCGACTGACGCCAATTCGGTCGGGTTTCAATCCTGGGTTAAAAGCAATCGGAGTCTAACCGTATTGATGAGCTGTGATATAGCGAAAGAGATCTGTCTGCGGATGATTATATATATATATATAGTGTATCGAGGCAGGAAATAATTTTCTAAACATATACTGTTAAATATAAGAGACAATGAATGTCTATTATGTTTAATCATGAGCCGTTCCAAACATCGTATTTTGGCTTTAATTTCAGTTGAAAATAAAGACAAAAATTCTCCAACATTTGGATAATTTTTTATAAATATTTTTTTTAAGCTTTCGGCTCTCATGAGCCATCTTCAGAGAGGTCACCAAGACGTTAACACAAAAACATCCACCATCACCGACGATTTTATTTTGTGTTGACATAAAACTCCGCTAGACAACGGCAATAGTTACCAAAAACAACAAACGCAGTTCGCAAATTTGCAATGCGGTTCTATGACGTCATGGTGGTTGTTATTGTTTTACCGTCTTGGTGACCTCTCTGAAGATGGCCTATGTGAGCTGAAAGCTTAGAACCAAATTAATAAAAAAATTTTGTCTTTATTTTCAACTGAAATTAAAGCCAAAATACGACGTTTAGAACGGCTCATGATTAAACATAATAGACATCCATGTCTCTCATATTTCATGGATATATATATATATATACTGCCGACCATAAATTTGGAACCTCCGAATCAAATTCGCCGAGTTTTTATTATTTGTTATTCTTATGCAGATGTCAAGTAAAAAAAAAGTTTTCTTTTTAACTTTAAAGTAAACATTTACTCAGTTTGCTACTTGACTCCTCTTATTGTGATCAAGTTTTTCGCAACAATTCAGATTTATTCAGATATTATAATTACGGTATAAATATATATATTTTTTTGTAAACCATATTACTACGGTATAAATGGCAAGGAAGAAACAGATTAGCATTGAAAAAAGGGCTCAGGTTGATATTCTTTCGACAGAAGGATATTCTGAGCGTGTTATCGCTGAGCCTATCAAAAAATGGCGTGCTTTATTACCTTCAATGACTTCGTGAAACTGAGTGAAATATTGACAGAAAAAAATCTGGTAGTCCCAGAGTAACATCTATTGTAGAGGATAGGCACTTGATCATATCTAACAAAAGGAATAGAAGAAAAACGCTCTGGAATTAACAATTGAAATGAATTCTTCTCGGCAACATCCACTATGTGTTACTACTGTTAAGAGACGACTTCATTCTGCTGGGCTTAAAGGCTGTGTAGCAGTTAAGAAACCAACATTAAAGAAGGAGAATAAGGGATGAAATTGATCGTACAGTTCGAAATAAACTTTCTAAAAATGAACAAACGTTGTTTAAATGCTTGCAGGATGCATGGAAATCACTTTCACCAACTTATTTTTATAAGTTATAAGAAAGAATGCCAAGGATTTGCTCTGCAGTAAATAAGGCTCGAGGTGGTTTCTTTGATGAAAAGAGAATATGAATTAACTTTAATTAAATTTGAAATTTCTCTAAATTAATTTTGTTTTTAATTATTATACAATTGTGAGCAACAATGAAATATATCTATATTTATTCTTTTAAGACATAAAATTTGTTATTTCTTTCTCTTAGAGAATAAATATAAGGAGTCCCAAACTTATGGGCGGTAGTGTATATATATATATATATATTATCCACATAGAGGACTGTTTCGCTGTATCACGTCTCATCAGTTCGACTAGATTGATCGTTTGCCTCAAGCCGGGACTGAGTATATATATATATATATATATATATATATATATATATATATATATATTTCACTACCACCCATAATTATTAGGCCACCTCAGTTTTAAAAAAATTGTGTATTTCATACTGTTTTAGTAGTTATTGCCAAGTAGATAATTTTCAATGAAAATAGAATAGGTCTTTTGTTTTTATTACTTAGCAAAATTTTACAAGGCAGCAAGGAATACTTTGCTTCGGTCAGCCAATGAGTAGAAATTGGGAGGAGAAAGCAGAAAAACAGGACACCCGAACAGTTCATTTGGTGCACATGTTATTGTGCTGAATTAACAAAAGAACCATTCTATTTTCATTTAGAATTATCCACTTGGCAATAAATACTAAAAATGATGTATTTTATACTATTTGTTGGTATTTGTTGCCAAGTGAATAATTGTAAACGTGAATAGCATGGTTCCTTTGTTAATACTGCACAATAACATGTGCATCATAGGAATTTATAAATATTTAATAATTACCTATAATGCAGTTTCACCAATGAAAGAATGAAGAAAATTTAGTGTGATTCAGACGAGTTCATCTTTGCCTTCTTGCCTTGTAAGATTTTGCAAATTATTAATAACAAAAGAACCATTCTATTTTCATTTAGAATTATCCACTTGGCAATAAATACTAAAAATAGTATTCATCATATTGTTTAACTTCCTCCAACTTTCCCTCCTTAATTTTCTGAATAATCATAATTTCAAGTTATATTTTCTAAAATAAATAATTTTCACCATTTATTTTTAAAATATCACCTGAAGAAAACAATACTTTTCTGAAACATGAAAATTTTTGTGTAGTGATATAATGCTTTTATAAACCATTGTAATAACAAAATTATATATATATTAAAATATGGCTCATAATTTTTTATTCCTTCAAAACGAGGCTTAAACACCACAGAGAATCGCTCCTACCCTCTCGCCCATCAGCACAGATCAAGTTAGTCTTCCTGAAAGCAAAACACTGCGCCATCTCGGCATAACTCTATCAGCCGACATCAAATGGAATGACAAGATTAAATCCATAGCTAAAAATACTGCTGAGAAGTTTGATTCACTGTGTAAGGCTAGGAAGTTTTTCTCGTCCGAATCCACCTTGCACATATATAAATCTACCATCTGCCCGTGCATTGACTACAACTATCACATCTGGTCGGGTGCCCCTGCTATTCTCCTCGGGCTTCTTGAAAAAATCTAACGGAAAATCTGCAACATAGTTTATGTCGACCAGACAGCTCAACACCCGGCCCTTTCTCACTAATGTGGCTTCCCTCTGTCACTTCTACAAATATTTTCACGGCCTCTGCTCTGACAGGCTTAGCTCCCTGGTGCCCCCTCTGTATGGATCTACTCAAGCTTCTAGACTAGTGACTAGGTCCCATTCTTTACAGTGAAACCATTCAACTTCTACTCAGGCATCTTTTTTGCTCTCACTTCCCGCCTATGGATTTCCTTTCCGTATACTTGCTTCTCTAACAGCTATAATCTTTAAGAATTTAAATGCAACATCAATTGCCATCTCTTATTTCTTTGAGTTGCATCCTTTCCCTGACAACCTTTGTATCATGTTATTCACCCTTTTCACTCTACTCTCAAGCAGCTCTCTTCACACCAGTGTTATCATCCTTTTCTTACTCATTCTCTGACAACCACTATATCTTGTCCCTTTTTCTTACCACTTTCCTCTTATGTAGCCCCCTATATATAGTATAGACAGAAATAGATATATACATACATATATACGAATAGACTGAGATAGATAGATAGATAGATAGATAGATAGATAGATAGATATGAACAGACTGAGATAGATAGATAGATAGATAGATAGATAGATAGGAACAGACTGAGATAGATAGATAGATAGATAGATAGATAGATAGATAGATACATAGATAGATAGATATGAACAGACTGAGATAGATAGATAGATAGATAGATAGATAGATAGATAGATAGATAGATAGATAGATATGAATAAAATGAAATAGATAGATAGATAGATATGAATAAAATGAAATAGATAGATAGATAGATAGATAGATAGATAGATAGATATTAACAAAATGAGATAGATCGATACATAGATAGATAGATCTGAACAGACTGAGATAGATAGATAGATAGATAGATAGATAGATAGATAGATAGATAGATAGACATGAATAAAATGAGATAGATAGATAGATAGATAGATAGATAGATAGATAGATAGATAGATAGATAGATCAGAACAAAAAGAGATAGATAGTCACTTCAACTGTCGATTTGCATACATTTCTGTAAATCACATCAGTAGTATCACCTTGTCACGGAGGCAGCACTGTATGAGAAGTTTACCTCTCATTTGATTTCAGATGGTGAAATCATCCAGCTTTGGACGGTAGAATACCTTCACATCTTTCATATTTTCTGCTCACCGTTAACAACCAAGCCCTTCAGAAGGCCTTTCCGCAGAACTCATTTAAGTTCTTCATCCACACAGTTCTTTATTCTTGATATCTAACGACCTGAGGCAACAGCTCTCCGCCATTCAGTGCTATTTTTCCTCCCAATTCTCATCACCCAACCTGATCTTCTTTAGTGTGTTAGTTACATAATCCTTGGAACTCGACTTTGATTTACACGAAGGTCAATCAATAAATAAGGTGGTTTTTTTTTATATAAGTATCAGCACATTTATTGAAGGACCCTCGTAACTTGAACGTCCAGCGAAGTTACTATAAAATATCTGCTTTATCAATCTACAGTTTTCGGTCTAAACTCCATTCCCGGCCTAACGCATATGATGATTAGATATCATATTTTCTATATTCAGACAAACGGCTTTCTGGAGAACAGCACTAAAAGCTGTCATTGATTGCCATTTAATTTTAAGAATTCTCCTTCAGCACTTCTGTTGAAATCGCTCAGTCCATTTCAGTGAGGGTTAAATAGCCATACCGTTTTATGAATATCGCAGGGTAGTTAGCACATAAGTCCGGTATACTGTCACTTTGGTATAAAAAGTGACATCCCTGTGGGCCCACATTCAAAAGCAACAGAAGCCTTCTCAATGCGAGTATGTATTTCAGCATTCAACAACCCGTCCCATGACAAGGGACTGCCGAGATACATAAAGTATCTACAACACCCAAAGTAATTCCACCAGCGAAATAAAAAATTAGATAGAAATAAATAGGCTTCAGTAGAAAGATAGATAAATAGATAGGAATAGTTTCAGGTGGATACAAAGATGCTGTGCGGACTTATAGATATATATAAGTATATATATATATATATGAACAGAAGTGAATACATAGTTAGAAATAAATAGGCTGCGGTAGAAATATATATATAGTCATCTGCAGACAGTTCTATTTCGGTGTATCAAAGGTCATCAGCACGATTGCTTCTAGCCAGGATTGAAACTCGACCGAACTGATATCAGTCGGCGATTCTAACTCTGAGCTATGGGCGCTCGGTAGAAGACGGTGGATTTTAGCGTGAACAGACTGAGATAGATAGATAGATAGATAGATAGATAGATAGATAGATAGATAGATAGATAGATATGAACAAAATGAGATAGATAGATAGATAGATAGATAGATAGATAGATAGATAGATAGATAGATAGATATGAACAAAATGAGATAGATAGATAGATAGATAGATAGATAGATAGATAGATAGATATGAATGGTTTCAGACAGATAGTAAGATACTGTACAGACGAAGCGATAGATAGATAGATAGATAGATAGATAGATAGATAGATAGATAGATAGATAGATAGAAAAGTTAATGTCGGTAAATATGAACAGGCATAGATGGAAAGATAGACAGATATGCACAGACTGTGTTAGATAGATAGATAGATAGATAGATAGATAGATAGATAGATAGATAGATAGATAGATAGATAGATCTACCTGACCTGATAGAAATAGGCTTCATTGAACTGCCTACAAAATTATTGTCTCCAGACTGAGATGGTGAAGCTGAAAGATATGCAGATTGAATTTATTTATAGAATTTTCTTTCATGAGCGTTATGCACCGCCATTGTCCCATTGGCAAGGCAAATGTTTGGCCTTTGCATCGAACGCGACGTCTCTTTCTTGGTGAGTCGAGCAAACTGATAGGCCGCTTGAGATTCAGATAACAAAGACAATCCAGCAGATAACGTTCAATCTCCTCAACGGAAAAATTCTCATGTCTCTCTGCTTCTATGACTCCTTCTCCCTTATATATATATATATATATATATATATATATATATATATATATATATATATATATTTAATCATATCACCCCAAGCAAAGCGATAACGCCACTGATGCGCAATGGGCTCCGTAAGGGTAAAAAGAATGGAAAAGAGAAAGCCGGAAACCACATCATAAACAGGGAACAAGGGATGCGCCTCTTCACCTGTTCAGTAGACGTGGGTGGAGTGTGAACCGGGCGATAGTTTAGTCTATCTACTCCAATTGGAAAAAAAAAAAAAAGTGAAAAGATTGGAAAAGAGAAAACCGGAAACCGCATCCTAAACAGGAAACAAGGGATGAGCCTCTTCAACTGTTCAATAGATGTGGGTGGAGTGTGAATTTCTTTTTCAAATCTCAAAGGCTATATATATATATATAGCCTTTGAGATTTGAAAAAGAAATCTCACGACCGGCGGTCGAGAGCGAGGGAAAATTTTCCTCTTAATAATAGCATAAACATTTTAATGAGAAAACTGTGTTAAGTTCGATCCCTTTTAGCATCATGATATGCAGTTTCCTTTTGGCTTTTTTGTTTTGACAATTGAGTAGAGGTACCTATCGTAGTTTCTTTCTTCTGTTTGACTACAACCTCCATCTCATAGACGATACCAAAATAACTAATCTGATTTTCTCAAAGACTTTCTATAAAAAAATTACTTACTTTTATTATTTGTTTTTAGGTGTGTGGTTTAAAGATGTATGCGTTTTTTTTTTCTTTCTTTCAAATGTTCGTTTTTACTTTTCGTACGCAATCTGGGCGACCGAGACATTTTGGCTCTACTCTGAAAGCATTAATTAAACGAATGTTTACACTGACCGGGAGGAAAAAATCGAGATCAAAGAGTTCAATAACGTCATTGTAGGTCATTCTAAGTAACATCTTCAATGACATACTTTTGGGTTGTAAAATTTGTGTTGGTTTTTTCTATATTTAGCACGGTGTCACACCCTACCTTCCGAGTAAATACAGCATTAAGTCAACCCTAGAGGCAATCCAAATCCTCAAGAGTGAAGTATATCAGACGGTACGAACGGATCCTACACAAAATTAATTGACAAAACTTGTCTATATTATTCAATCAAACCTACATTAATATATATATATATATATATATATATATATATATATATATATATATATATATTTGTAAACGAGTTATTACGCGACCTAGGTTTCTACTATGAGTGTGTCTTCAGGCAATTTGCAATAACTAATTTTACCGTCTTTTTTTAAGGACACTCACGTAATTCGTTGTAAATTTTTAAAATCGCACATTCAAATATTCCCTGCCACATGAGCGTTCTTAAAAAAACGGTAAACGGTAAAATCAATTATTGCAAATCGCCTGAAAGCCCCACTCATTGTAGAGACCTAGGTTGCGTAATAACGCGTTTACAAATGGAAATTATTCAAAAGATCTACAATATAATTGTGTATATATATATATATATATATATATATATATATATATATATATGTAAACTTATCGCTACACTCGTTTCGAAAAACACTCCGAGTACATACGCGGAAAGAAAAAATGGTAATAAAAAAATGGTAATAAAACAAGAACGAGCTAAGCACTTGAACATCAGTCAAAACACGCAGCCCAATGAAAAAAAAAACCGAGACGAGTATCTGTTAGGGCGCCGCCCCTATTTGACTACATAATGGACTGTTCCCATTGCTATATATAGCTGTGGATTCTCTACAGGAGAGTCGTACAGAGTCACTAGACTGACGACTCTACGACACTGTCAGCTCTCTGCATTCATGTAGGGGGCGCTCTCTGTTTACGAGCAGAGAGCAATAGCCCAGTCGTTGTTCCGCCGAATGGTAGAATCACGACTGGGCAAAAATAGACAGACATTTTTTGGCCCGGCTATATGGCCGGGAATACCCACTATAAAATGACCATGTGTCACATCCAGCCTTGCGTGGGAAGGCTAGTAAATTCAGTCGTACAGAGTCACTAGACTGGCGACTCTACGACACTGTCAGCACTCTGCCTTCGGGTAGAGGGCGCTCTCTGCTTCCGAGCAGAGAGCAATAACCCAGTCGTGGTTCCGCCGAAGGGTAGAAGTACGACTGGGCAAAAATAGACAGACATTTTTTGGCCGGGCCATATAGCCCGGAAATCCCAGATATAAACTGACCATGTGTCATATGTTGCCCTTACTGGGAGGGACGACTAAATAATGAGTCGTACGGAGTCGTGAAGAGTCGTAGACAGTCACTGCGAGAGTTAGTCACACTTCCGGTGGCGTACCGGAAGTAATCACGTATTGGACTCTTGTATCTTTCTATTGTAAATATTACTAATCACTTCTGTACATACTAACCGTCTTTCCGCAGAATACAACTTATATTCTGATTCTGTTGTTGAGTTATTCATTTATACTTGGCGACATAACAGTAACCTAAAACAAAAAGCGCTCAATACGCAATTAGAGCAAACAAAGCAAATATCTAATCTAGAGAGCCAACGAACCTACCAAGGTTTCATCTAACTGGATCTTCAGGGAAGGTTGGCTCCCTGAAGATAATGGGCATATATATATATATATATATATATATATATATATACGAAAAAAATCGCAAGATCGCCAAGACCTACCGCGGTTTCGCACAACGGCTCGTCAGGGCAAAGGCAGACCAAGGACTAATCAAATAAATAGACACCTATTAAGACTAACCCATTTGGGGGAAGGGGTTGAAAGGAAAAAAAAAATTGGGGGGGGGTTTACAGTAACACCGATAGTCTAAGCAAGAAACTTCATTTTGTGCATTCTACACTTATTTAGTATTTATGTTCTAGCGTTAATGAGTTTGTTGGTAGGTTCAAATTTAGCTATTGCTAGCTTCTCCTCGTCACATACCCTACAAAATTTATTGTTTTTTATATATATATATACCCATTATGCATATTATTCATGTATAACAAAACAAAAAGCGGTTGTTCCAACGAGAGACATTTTGGTATGGAACCAAAAAGTGCAAAAAGCCCTGAACGTTTTCTCTAAGTGTAGATTTATTGTTGGAATTCTTATTAATATTACTTGTTTTTTATAAGATATATTCAGTGTCCATAATGGTATTTGTGTCACTACACGTGTTTCGAGTCGAAAGTAGACTCTGTTCTGGCAAATAAACTTGTGACTTTACGTATCGAGATCTGTTTGTTTTTCTGGTGGCCAAAGTAACGAGTATAAATTGATAAGTCAAGTGGTAAACAGGTGAGAAAGTTCATTAACGTACGTGTTTGTTAGATGTTTTTCATACTCGCACGTTAAATCTCTTCCGTCACCTTTCGTTGGACGTAAAACTATTTACACTGACTTGCGAAATTTGATTTCGTCTTTATACTTCAAAATTGTTTTCAGCGATTATTATTCAGTTCAACTCTACGTGTCATCCAGTTCTTTTTGTTGTTTTTGGAATACTAACACTAAATCTACCAAACCCTATCCGGAACATTCTTTTTGACAACACAAATATGGTAGCATCATCCACAGGCAAAACAAAAAAAAAGACTAAAAAAGATGTCGAACTTATTAAAAAAAAAAAAAACGAAAAACCCAACATTAGTAACATCAACTACGAACACGCTAAGAACATGCTGGCCGTTTTCGGTACATAACACATACCACTACTCCACACTATGCATAACACCACTTACATTCTGTTACGCGTAAAATAACATTCATCCTCGAAAATGGCTAAAAGTATAGCCCAAATATATATATATATATATAGAGAGAGAGAGAGAGAGAGTGAGAGAGACGTGATTATATATAATTATACTCGTCTTGAAAACCTTCCACGAAAACTTTTGAACGAAGGAAAAGAATGGTTTTAAAAAAAGAAAGAGCTTAGGACATGAAAGTCTGTCAAAAGTGTTCGGACAGAAATCATCACGAAGCCCAAAGAAAAAAGAAACAACCCGACACGAGTAACCATCTAACAAAAAGCGCTCCATACATAGGTAGAGCGAACTTTATAGAACCTAATGAGCCAGACGAACCTACCTAGGTTTCTCCTAAACGGATAGCCGGGGAAAGCTGGCTCTCCCTAAAGATCCGTTGAGGAGAAACCTAGGTAGGTTCGTCTAGCTCATTAGGTGCTATTATAGGTAAATTGTCGCAGTTATTTTATTATGTCAAATATTCTTTAGGCTGAGTCTGAGCTCCAGGATCATGGATTAGTTTTAAAAGCTTTCATTATACCCGAGCAACGATGGGCTATATTTTTTTAGTTCTTTATGAATATATTCCAAATTCTTTTTTTCTTTTATTACCTTATCGCTTTAATTCTATTTTCATTCCTTTCTTTCTTTGTTTTTATTCTTTTCTTTTTTTTTTTTTTCACGTTTCTTTTTAAATCATTATTTTTAAATTCGTTTATTCTTTCATTCTTTATTCATTCGCCTAATTGTTTTTCTTATTGGTGGTGATATTTGTCGCCTTCAAACAGTCCTTACAGCTTTATTAGGACCACAAAGAAAATCTTTCTAATATATTTTTTTTTATTAATGCTTCAAGAATTTTTAATTTGAGTCGCCTAGATCCGTGTGATTGGAATTGATTTGAAAAAAATAAGAACACTTGAACGATCCAATAATCCAGTAAAATATTGGAAAGATTTCTTGTTATCCTAGCATGCAGCGTTCAAAGTGGGTTTATAAGTTAATTTGTTTTTATTTGCTTTTCTTGATCTATTCCAGGTCAAAGAAAGAAAGTTCGACAAATATAAGAAAGAGAGGAAAGGACCCGTCAATAAACAGATAAATAAATAGATAACAAAAAATGTAAAACTGAAAATCTTTTTTGTAATTTTTATGACAAACTTGAGAAGGAAGGGAAAAAGAAAACGAGCAGAAAACCAAATGATAAAGAAAAAATATAAGAAAAAAAAATGATGAAAAATAAATACAAAAAAAAGGTTAGTAAAAAATAATAAATAAACAAATTTTGATGCTTCCAAACTGAAGCTGCTATCTATTAACTATCACAGACAGACTCCTACCCCCACCATTAGCATGGATCAGACCAATCTCTCTGAAACTAAAACACTGCGCCTTCTCGGCTTAACTCTCACAACTGACCTCAAGTGGAATGACTATATGGAATCCATAGCTAAATCAGCTGCTAAGAAAGTCGGTTCTCTGTGTAGGGCCAGGAAGTTTTTCCCGCCTGCACATATATAAATCTACCATCCGTCCGTGCATTGAATACTGTTGCCATATCTGGTCGGGCGCTCCTGCTATTCATCTCGAGGTTCTTGACAGCATCCATCTTGGACATTTATAAATCTACCATTCGTCCGTACATTAAATACTGTTGCCATATCTGGTCGGGTGCTCCTGCTATTCATCTCGAGGTTCTTGACAGCATCTATCTTGGACATTTATAAATCTACCATTTGTCCATACATTGAATACTGTTGCCATATCTGGTCGGGTGCTCCTGCTATTCATCTCGTTGTTCTTGACAGGATCCATCTTGTACATTTATAAATCTACCATTTGTCCGTACATTGAATACTGTTGCTATATCTGGTCGGGTGCTCCTGCTTTCTTCCTATGGGTACTTGACAAAATCCAATGGAGAATCTGTAATGTGATTGATTCCGGCCTGGCAGTTAAATTTATATAAATTTACTCGAGCCACATAATTAGCAATTGGGTCTCACCCTTTTTCTGTGATACCAATAAAATGTAAACGCAAATTCTAGTTCACCAGCTTCTTTTCTCACACTTCCCGCCTGTGGAATTCCCTTCCATTTACTTGCTTCCCCGACAGCTACAATCTTCAAGAATTTAAATGTAAAGTCAATAGTCACCTCCTATCTCACTAACCTGCATCCTCTCTCTCATGCTCCTTTCTCCGTCCACTCCACTCTCATCCTTCTCTTACCCACTTGCTGACAGCCCCTATAACCTGTCACTCTTTCTCATAACTTTCCTTCTACGTAACAACCTGCACAACAGTGGCAGCAAAATGCCTTGCTTGGGGCGATATGATTATATATAAAAAAAATATATACTATTATAATATGGATATAAAGTGGTAGATCAGTACTACATTACAATCAATAAATAAACTTATCCCTCACTTCATGGCCACAGTCATTCATATCTTACCCACTTCCTGACACTCCCTATAACCGGTCACTCTTTCTCATAACATTCCTCCTATGTAACCCCTGCAACACAGTGGCAGTAAAATGCCTTGCTTGGGGCGATATGATTATAGGAAAAAAAAAGTCTATACTATTATAATATGGATATAAAGTGATAGATCAGTACTACATTACAATCAATATATAAACTGATCCCTCACTTTATGGCCACAGTCATCCTTCTCTTATCCACTTCCTGACACTCCCTATAACCGGTCACTCTTTCTCATAACATTCCTCCTATGTAACCCCTGCAACACAGTGGAAGTAAAATGCCTTGCTTGGGGCGATATGATTATAGGAAAAAAAAATTCTATACTATTAACATGTGGATATAAAGTGGAGGATCAATTCTACATGACATTCAATATATATACTGATCCCTCACTTTATGGCCACATTTATCCTTCTTTTACCCACTTTCTGACACCCCCATAACCTGTCACTTTTTCTCATAACTTTCCTCCAATGTAACCCCCTGCAAATAGTGACAGTAAAATGCCTTGCTTGGGACGATATGATTATAGAAAAAAAATTCTATACTATTAAAATGTGGATATAAAATGGTGGATCAATTCTACATGACATTCAATATATATACTGATCCCTCACTTTATGGCCACATTTATCCTTCTCTTACCCACTTTCTGACACCCCCATAACCTGTCACTCTTTCTCATAACTTTCCTCCAATGTAACCCCCTGCAAACAGTGACAGTAAAATGCCTTGCTTGGGACGATATGATTATAGAAAAAAATTCTATACTATTAAAATGTGGATATAAAATGGTGGATCAGTTCTACATGACATTCAATATATATACCGATCCCTCACTTTATGGCCACATTTATCCTTCTCTTACCCACTTTCTGACACCCCCATAACATGTCACTCTTTCTCATAACTTTCCTCCAATGTAACCCCCTGCAAACAGTGGCAGTAAAATGCCTTGCTTGGGGCGATATGACTATAAAATAAAGAAAGAAAACGAACGGAAGAAGAAATTAATTTTGGTAGGAAAAATTTTATGAATAATACGATTGTTAGCCATGATGAAAACGAAGGATCAGGAATTCTGATAGATATAAATTCTCCAGCACTTTCTTTTTATCCGTAGATATCAGAAGGAAAATAACGGAACCAATCGCATCGAAAACACAAAACACAAGAAGCCAATTTAGTCAAAATCTATCAGCTGAGGGAAATGAACTGGTTAATCAATTCGAACAGAACTCGTCAGAAATTCTGAGTATCACTGACAAGGACTTGAAACTCATTTTATATTTTACTTCTGACCTGCTTTTTAAGTCTCTTCTTTTATTTTAAGCCTCTTTTTTTATTTTAATTCTTTCCTTTGAGATTAAGTCTCTCCTTTTATTCTAAGTCTCTCCTTTAATTTTAAGTTTTTCCTTTTACTTTAAACCACTCTTTTTATTTTCAGTCTCTGCTTTTATTTTAAGCCTCTTTTTTTATTTTAATTCTTTCCTTTGAGATTAAGTCTCTCCTTTTATTCTAAGTCTCTCCTTTAATTTTAAGTTTTTCCTTTTACTTTAAACCACTCTTTTTATTTTCAGTCTCTCCTTTTATTTTAAGCCTCTTTTTGATTTTAATTCTTTCCTTTGAGATTAAGTCTCTCCTTTTATTCTAAGTCTCTCCTTTAATTTTAAGTTTTTCCTTTTACTTTAAACCACTCTTTTTATTTTCAGTCTCTGCTTTTATTTTAAGCCTCTTTTTTTATTTTAATTCTTTCCTTTGAGATTAAGTCTCTCCTTTTATTCTAAGTCTCTCCTTTAGTTTTAAGTTTTTCCTTTTACTTTAAACCACTCTTTTTATTTTCAGTCTCTCCTTTTATTTTAAGCCTCTTTTTTATTTTAATTCTTTCCTTTGAGATTAAGTCTCTCCTTTTATTCTAAGTCTCTCCTTTAATTTTAAGTTTTTCCTTTTACTTTAAACCACTCTTTTTATTTTCAGTCTCTGCTTTTATTTTAAGCCTCTTTTTTTATTTTAATTCTTTCCTTTAAGATTAAGTCTCTCCTTTTATTCTAAGTCTCTCCTTTAATTTTAAGTTTTTCCTTTTACTTTAAACCACTCTTTTTATTTTCAGTCTCTCCTTTTATTTTAAGCCTCTTTTTTTATTTTAATTCTTTCCTTTGAGATTAAGTCTCTCCTTTTATTCTAAGTCTCTCCTTTAATTTTAAGTTTTTCCTTTTACTTTAAACCACTCTTTTTATTTTCAGTCTCTGCTTTTATTTTAAGCCTCTTTTTTTATTTTAATTCTTTCCTTTGAGATTAAGTCTCTCCTTTTATTCTAAGTCTCTCCTTTAATTTTAAGTTTTTCCTTTTACTTTAAACCACTCTTTTTATTTTCAGTCTCTCCTTTTATTTTAATTCTTTCCTTTGAGATTAAGTCTCTCCTTTTATTCTAAGTCTCTCCTTTAATTTTAAGTTTTTCCTTTTACTTTAAACCACTCTTTTTATTTTCAGTCTCTCCTTTTATTTTAAGCCTCTTTTTTATTTTAATTCTTTCCTTTGAGATTAAGTCTCTCCTTTTATTCTAAGTCTCTCTTTTAATTTGTAAGCCTTTCTCTTTACTTTAAACCACTCTTTTTATTTTCAGTCTCTCCTTTTATTTTAAGCCTCTTTTTTATTTTAATTCTTTCCTTTGAGATTAAGTCTCTCCTTTTATTCTAAGTCTCTCCTTTAATTTTAAGTTTTTCCTTTTACTTTAAACCACTCTTTTTATTTTCAGTCTCTGCTTTTATTTTAAGCCTCTTTTTTATTTTAATTCTTTCCTTTGAGATTAAGTCTCTCCTTTTATTCTAAGTCTCTCCTTTAATTTTAAGTTTTTCCTTTTACTTTAAACCACTCTTTTTATTTTCAGTCTCTCCTTTTATTTTAAGCCTCTTTTTTATTTTAATTCTTTCCTTTGAGATTAAGTCTCTCCTTTTATTCTAAGTCTCTCTTTTAATTTGTCAGTCTTTCTCTTTACTTTAAACCACTCTTTTTATTTTGAATCCCTCTTTTTATTTTAAATTTTAAATTATTTTTTATTTTATTTTATTCTTTCAGTTTAATTTTTCATTTTATTTCAAGTCACTGCTTTTATTTTAAGTCTTTCTTTTTATTTTAAGTCTTTTCTTTTATTGAAACTTTTCCGTTTTATTGTAAGTCTCTCCATTTATTTTAATTTTTTCTTTTAACTTTAAGTCTCTCTTCTTATTTTAAGTTTCTCTTTTTATTTTAAGTCTTCCCTTTTATTTTAAGTGTTTTCTTTCAGTTTAGTTTTTTCTTTTATTTTAAGTTTTTCATTTTATTTTAAGTCTTTCGTTTTATTTTAAGCGTCTATTTTTATTTTGAGTCTCTCTTTTTATTTTAAGTTTTTCTTTCATTAAGTCTTTCTTTTCAGCTTAAATCTCTCCTTTTATTTCTTATGATGGGGGAAATTTTTGTGGTGTCTTTTGTGCATATTTTTTCGAATACGTTTTCATGTGAGCCTTTAATTTGCTCTGTGGTTTTGTGCTGAGGAAATGCCTGGCTGCATGCAACTGAGCAAAAGAAAAGAAGATTTGTGTATTGGCACGATTCTGGCAGGGTATGTACAGAGGGAGTATCTACACATACACAAACACACAGATATATATATATATATATATAATTTTTGTTTTAAATTTGAAAAAAGTTTATATTTTTGGGCAATACGTGATTTTTTCTTTCAATCTTAAAGTCCAAAGTGTCAACTTAATTTTTAAAACCCCTGTTTAGACCCTATTTCCGTTGATGTATTCATTATTGTTACAAGTTTTGTCTTTCATCTTTCTCCATATCACAACATTTTCTAAAACAAAAAAGAAAAAAGAAAATAGATGAAGAAAGAAAGAAAACATTTAATATTTTTTATCTAACTTAAAGGGACCTTTGTGTATAATATACTATTTCTATTTCAATTCAAAATGAATTTTATTCTAATTTTTCAAACTTTTTTCTCCAAAAATATAAACTTTTTTCAAATTTAATGTGAATATCTATTCTGATTAGTTAAATTGAACACAAACATAAATTTTATGCCTTCCCATATTTATAAATAAAAAACGTATTGTTTCTTATATTTAAATGACTATCATTTTCAAAACAATGATCTAACATTGCCTGATGACGAGGTAGAAATCTCGAAAGATAGACATTTCTGTGTCGCAGTGTATTTTTAATTAAAAAAAAAATTAATTTAATTATATGTTTATGTTATGCTCTACAATATTTACTGTATTGAGCATTTTAAAAAAGGTAAATGCCGGAGAACTCGTAATTGTAAAACACTTGGTTCTCTTCACGTTGATTTATATAACCAGATTGGCAACTAGGTCCCACCCATTCACAGTTAGATTAACAAAATGCAGACGACAATTCTACTCTTGCAGCTTCTTCTCTCGCACTTCCCGCCTGTGGAACTCGCTTCCATATTCTTGCTTTCCTGACGGCTACAACCTCCAGGAATTTAAATGCAATGTCAATACTCTTGACTCTAGTTCTTTCACCACCCCGTATATCTTTTCCTTTCTCTCCACCTTTACAACTGTCATCACACCTGCATTCCTATCCTTCTTTTGCTCCTTTCTAAATGGTTCATCTTTCTCCTCACTGTCTTCTAATTAATCTTTTTACTCTTATGTAGCCCCTTGCACATCAGTGGCATTACCGCCTTACTCGGGGTGATACGATTAAAATATATATATATATATATATATATGTATGTGTGTGTGTGTGTGTGTGTGAGAGAGAGAGAGAGAGAGAGAGAAAGAGAGAGAGATTAAATAAAATTAATTTTATAATTAATAAGGTTAATAAATTAAATCTCCTTCCGAGATCATTAAATTGTTAGCGTTCATTAAAACGTGAAAATTATCCAAAATGGAATTTTTTATATGTTGTGATGTCATGGTCATGCACGTGTTAAAGGATGAAAAAACTATTCTTTTTATAAACATTTCAGAAATATACTACAGCATTCATAGCTGATTGTATTCATTGACGGCTTAAGTGTTTTAATGAATATTGCCTCGAGAATCTGTAGTTTGTTTTGTTGTTTTCTTGGTGTAGGATATTTGTATTATCGATCATTATTTTTTTATATATTGAATGTAGACAATAATGTTGTTGTAGATGTCTACAAATAGACGAATGGTCAGACCAATGTAATGTAAGGCATCTAATTAATGTAGTTGTTGTAAATCTAACAGATATATTTGTTTTTTTGTTTTTTTATCAGAGATACATTCTCCCAAGGAACATTTGAATTGATATGTAATGTTGGTTTTCTGTAACACATCAACATCTTTCAATTATAATACGCGAAAGATTATCCGTGAGTTTGAACGGATTTTATTAAAAATAAGCAGAGACACAATGTTTGCAATTTATATAATCTGATATGCCTAAAAGAAAATTTTCTTCCTAAATACACAAATTTTATATATATATATATATATATATATATATATATAATGAGTGGGATACAAAACAAATAGAGAAAGATCATTAATCTAAATTACACTTTCATTAAAGCTTCATTAGAAAATGAGATATGGAGATATGAAAAAAAAAAGAAAGAAATTCTGATACATTTTATTTTTGTGTTGTTTGATTTTCATCGATCAATTATGTTTTATGTGGATTTGTCTTTTTGAACCAACGTTAGATTCATTTGTGGCGTCCAGAATTCGAAAAGGAACGACACGTCTTTTCGGAGTTTCAAGAAATTAATGCACGCGAAAATGCAATGAAAATCAGACAACAAAAAATATGTCTCAGAATTGCTTTTTCGTTCCCCGCCGAACTCCAACATATCTGATTCCCTGATGAAGTTTTAATTAAAATATAGCATTTGAGATTGATAAACGTTTCTTATTTATTCTTTATCTTATCATTCTGTCGAATCAAATTCTGTTCCAATCTTCGGAGGCTACACTACCACCACGAGGCTCGCAAGCGCATACGAACAATCACAAGCAAATATATATATATATATATATATATATATATATATATATATATATATATATATATATATATATTGTAATGGTTGTTACAATGGCTTATAAATTCTTAGTATCACTACACAAAATTTTTTGCGTTTCGGAGCTGCTACGTGCGCTTCTCATCGGAAGACAGTCTTGCCAGTTTCAAATAAAATGTTTCCTCTAGTCTAATGCCTAACTGCCAAACGCATCTTTTCTAATCTTTGATATAATTTTTTATTGCATTTTTGTCTCGATTTCTTCAATTTTTTTTTCATTAAATAATATTATAACAACAACGACAACAAAAACAATAACAACCGTGATTATCTGTTATTAATTATTGCCAGTTTCAAATAAAATGTTTCCTCTAGTCTAATGCCTAACTGCCAAACGCATCTTTTCTAATCTTTGATATAATTTTTTATTGCATTTTTGTCTCGATTTCTTCAATTTTTTTTTTTCATTAAATAATATTATAACAACGACAACAAAAACAATAACAACAATTTATTACTTTGTTTACTAATAAATAGACATTTATTTAACAATTTTATTTAGTCTTATGTTTTGATAGCCACTGACGAGTGGGAGGACGGGGTCGTCGACAAAACTCTTGAATCGGGATGCTGAACGTAACATAAATCAGCTAGAATTTTTGTACCCCTGCTATCCACCAACGGGTCCTTTGACAAAATCCAACGGAGAATCTGTAATGTGATCGATCCCGACTTGGCAGCTTGGATACAGTCATTTTTACACCGGCGCAACGTGGCTTCTCTGTGTCTCTTCTACAAATATTGTCATGGCTTCTGCTCAGATGAACTTAACTCACTGGTACCCCACATAAAAACGATCTTGTGTCAGGTTTCGCCTTAAGTGGGAAGGCCGACTAAATATTGTAGTAGTTGTAGCAGTTACAACTGCTGTTATTACTGTCAGCTCTCTGCCTTCGGGCGGAGAGCATATAACCCAGTCGTGGTTCCACCAAAGAGTAGAATCACGACTGGGTAACGATAGACAGATATTTTTGGCAGGGTTAAATGGCACTGAAGATTCACATAAAAAAGACTTTGTGTCACATTTCGCCTTAAGTGGAAAGGCCGACTAAATATTGTAGTGGTTATGGTAGTTGCAAAGCAGTTGTAGAGTTGTAAAGCAGTTCCTTAGTTGGTCAGTTAGTTGGTGCAGAGTTAGTTGGTGTTGTCTGGGTATAGACTTATTACCCGGACATACTATTTCACTTCAAGACTGTATATAATTATTTCTACTAATAGCATTCCTGGATTGATTAACCCGTGTTCCAGTTTGCATATCTTGTTCAATATAACTTCTTCTTCTTCTTCTTCTATGTGCCCTGTCCCTTCAGGACGTAGGCGATCATGGATCTCCACGTCTCCCTATCCCTTGTGGCTCTTATCTCCATATCTGTTTTTGTTATTTATTATTTTGTGTGGTTTCTCATCCGGAATCCACAACAATATTCATTTGTAAATAAGTCATGAAAAAATGAAAAATATTCAAAAGTTCTACAATACAATTGTATTGAACACTTTTAATACAGCAAAGTACTAAGCTTATTTTATTATGACCAAAAACTACGTCATTAAATAATCAATATATATATATATATATATATATATATATACCGATGAGCTGTGATACAGTGAAACATGACAGTATGCAGATGACTAATATATTATGCTCTCATTACGATTGAGCTCTCTAGAGAAGAAAATTTTTAAAACAATCTCAACACGTTAAAATTTCCCTTCTCTGATTCCATGCACTTATGGCTTAGGGGGTAGCGATTCCGACTGACATCAATTCGGTCGAGTTTCGATCCCGGCCAAAAGCAAGTGGATGTGTCTATTCACACTGATGAGCTGTGACACGACGAAACAGGCTTGTATGTGAGTGAATTATATATATATATATATCATTTGTAAACGAGTTATTACGCGACCTAGGTTTCTACTATGTGGTGTCTTCAGGCGATTTGCACTCATAGTAGAAAAATTAGGTCGCGTAATAACTCGTTTACAAATCAAAAATATTCAAAAGTTCTACAATATAATTGTAATGAACACTTTCTAATACAAATGTGCACTGGTATAATTTTTTATGCCTAAAACTAAGTAATTAAACAATATATATATATATATATATATATATATATATATATATATATATATATATATATGTGCGTGAGCAGAATTTTTCCGCAGAAACTTATAATCAGTGACCCCTGAATAAATACTGAAATACTGGTTGTGTCTGTTTACTTTGTCTCTCAGAAATACGCTTGCAAAAGGAATGAGTCCAACTTTCTCCACCAATAGATTGAATTGAAGTAACTTAACTGGCTGAATCATTTCATCCCAAGCAAGGTAGGGCCGCCATTGGTGCACAAGAATTTACAGAGAGAGAAAAAAACAGGGTGCAGGAAATATCGAAGAAAAGAAAGAGATGGATGGGAATCAAGTCGATAGAAGATGGCAATTGACATTGCATTCAAATTTTGGAGATTGTATCTTTTAGGGAAGTAAGCAAATGGAAGGTAGATCCACAAATGGAAAGTGCGAGAAAAGAAACTCTTAGAGTAGAAGAGACGGTTACATTTAACTATTTCGATGGTAAACGGGTGGGGCCTTGACGCCAAGCTTGTAGCACGAGTGTGATGGAAAACCAGGGGAAAAGATCGTCGTAGCCGTTGCCATGGAAATACTTGTAAAAATGACAGAGGGAAGCCACATCACGTCGGCGAGAAAGATGGCTAAATTTAAAGTAGAAAACTTTAAAAATTGTAAAAAAATTGGTTAAGCACGTGTGGAAATTGAAATTAAAATATGGAAAAGACCCAGACATAACGTGGAGTATAGTGAAAAACAGCCAAGCCTTACAACAGTGGCAAAATATGTAGACTGTGCCAGGAAAAAAAAACGTAAACGATTATGATATTCCCAAACAAAAATGAATTACTGAATGAAAAAACAGAAACTATGACTAAATGTAACCATACCATAAAATACATATTAGGGCCACAAACCATGGATGAAAACGTTATAATTTCTTCTAATTTTAAAAATTGCGCGTTCAAAAATTCCCCGTTACGTGAGCGTTCTTAAAAAAAAACGAAAAGCAAAAAAAAAAAAAACAAAAAAAACACCAAACAAAAAAAAAAATTGTAAAATCACTTATTGCAAATCGACTGAAAACACCACATGGTAAACAACTAGGTCGCGTAATAACTAGTTTAAAAATGAAGAATATTCAAAAGTTCTGCAATAGAATTGTATTGTACACTTTCTAATACAACTGTGTACTGGTCTAATTGTATTATGAACAAAATCTAAGTAATCCATCAATTATCAATCAACCAATCAATCAAACAATCAATCAATCAATCAATATATATATATATATATATATATATATATATATATATATATACTGAAATTAAAATATAGAAAAAACTCAGACATAAAGTGGAGTATAGTGAAAACAGCCAAGCCTTACAACGATGGCAAAATATGCAAACTATGCCAAGAAGAAAAGTTAGCAATTATGTTATTCCCAAACAAAAATGAATTATTGAATGAAAGAACGGAAATTATGACTAAATGCAACCATACCATAAAATACATATTAGGGCCACAAAACCATGAATGAAAACGTTATAATTTCTTCTAATTTTAAAAATTGCGCGTTCAAAAACTCCCCGTTACGTGAGCGTTCTTAATAAAATAAAATTAAAAAAAAAACGGTAAAACTCAGTTATTGCAAATCACCTGAAGACACCACGTGGTAGAAACCTAGGTCACGTAATAACTCGTTTAGCCACACTGATGAGCTGTGATACAGCGAAACAGGCTTGTATGTGGATGACTAATATATTATGCTCTCATTACGATTGAGCTCTCTGGAGAAGAAAATTTAAAAAACAGTTTCCACTTCTGCTATATGCGTGACTCTTCAGAAATGAATTGAGTTCTCTCGGTGACTGGCGTGTGTATACACAGCTTATACACAACACGTTAAAATTTCCCTTCTCTGACTCCATGCGTCGATGGCTTAGGGAGTAGCGACTCCGACTGACACCAAATCGGTTGAGTTTCGATCCCGACCAGAAGCAAGTGGATGCGTCTAGCCACACTGATGAGCTGTGATACAGCGAAACAGGCTTGTATGTGGATGACTAATATATATATATATGGTTAGATAAAATAAAGACAAAAGGAAAACTGTATTTAAATCGCCTACGCGTTTTGTCCTGTGATGGACTTTATCGTGAGAGATATTGAAGGCCATCTACATTAAATCCAAACAACCCACACTAAATAAAATCACGTTTAAATCTGCTCATAACACATTACATTGCATTTGAATACATGGTTCTGTTATCATTTCGAGCTCTTACGTGGTGTGACGTCATAGAACCGCATTACAAATTTGCAAACTGCGTTTGCTATTTTTGGTAACTGTTATCGTTGCTTAGCGGAGTTTTATGTCAACACAAGATAAAATAGTCGCTGATGGTGGATGTTTTGTGTTAACGTCCTTGTAACCTCTCGGAAGATGGCTCATGTGAGCCGAAAGCTTAGAACCTACTTAATCAAAGATTATCCAAATGTTGGAGAATTTTTGTCTTTACTTTCAACTGAAATTAACGCCACAATACGATGTTTAGAACGGCTTATGACTAAACATAATAGACATTCATTGTCTCTTATATTTAACAGTATATGTTTAGAAAATATATATATATATATATGTGTTACACTGCTGAAATAGCTAGATACAACCGCAAGTTCTATTCTAATAGTTTCTTTTCTTGTACTTCTTATATATCGAATTCTTCTCCGGTTGCTTGATTTCTTGCCATCTTCAATCATTTCAATGAAATGCCATTCGCCATTTTCTGTCTTCCTGAAAAATTTAGTTAATAAAGGTTGTAGAAAACCATCAGTTTCCATGCAGGCCGAGAAATTTATGTCAGCCACTAGAAATAAACTGAATAAAGTGTTTCTGAGTCAAAAATCTTACAAAAGATTAACCGATTTTTTTCAATTTATCGCCAGAATTCAAATTAACTGATAAACTTTATCAGTAATACTGTAATATGAGTATTAAGGTTCACTTTTTACATAGCCATTTAGATAAATTTACGGATAATGGCGGCGATATGAATGTTAATCAAGGAGAACGGTTCCATCAGGATAATAGAACAATAGAAGAACACTACCAGGGACGGTGGGGCAGACGAATTATGGTTGACTATTGGTGGAGTATCAAAAGGAACTTAAATAACAGTTAACGTAATACACAATAAAGACAATAAAGAAAGAGAAAATGTTTTGAAAATAATGTTATTTTTGAAGACTTTGGTTCTGATTATTATTTTAAAAAATAGTATTTCTCAATAAACAAACCAATATTTGTTGGTTTAAATTGAGAGGTTTCTATGATTTTACTTTGAGAAATATTGCTATCGGTCAACATCATATATATATATATATAAAACAAATGAAAAAATTCTGGACAGCAAAAACGGTAGCTTACCAAGAAAAAGTAAGGTCATTTTTAGATTGAGCGATTTCAAATTAGCTAAAACAGATGTTTGGTGTCGCAACACCATTCCAATTTTTGGCGGACCTGAAGGAGACTACTATCGCCATTAAATTTGTTGTTTTCATTTTTTTCTTTTACTGCTTTCAGTTTTATCAATTATTACATAAAGTTTCCTATTATCAAAAAAAAAAAAATTTGGAAAAATTTCAATACTTAATTTTAAGGTGGAGGGGGCTCAGTTTCTCATACAACGTTATAGTAAATCGATCCTCCATTTTGGAACCACTCACCGGTACGACATTATCACCACCTGTAAATTTGTTTATTTTCAATTTTTTGACTTTATTCAGTGCTTTCTTATCGATTAAACCTTAAAATTTCCGATTGACAGAAAAAATTTCAATATTTAAACAATATATGAGTGAGGTAGTTTTTCATACAACCTTCGATCCTGTACAATTAACTTTTTTGCTTGCGCATATTCAACAACTGAATCGTTTGCAAAATCTTTGAAATAATCCATTCTTGAGAAAGATGCCATCGTAAGAACTGAAGAAAACTTGTAAAAGACAAATTACAAGAGCAACAACTCGTCCAAAAAAACAAACAAAAAAAACAAAAAACAAAGCGACCCCAACGTTGTATGAAAAGTAGAGACACACCACCGAAAATTGTTTAAATATTGAAATTTTTCTTTTTTTTTTTTCTGTCAATCGGAAAGTTTAGGTAATAATCGATAAGATTGTACTGAAAAAAGTAAAAAAAAATGAATATGAAAGACAACAAATTTAAAGGCGGTGGTAGTATCGTTCAGGTCCGCCCATTTTTTTTTTTTTTTTTAACCAGTGTTATGAAACGCTCACTTGGTTTGTTTCTAAATGTTAAACTCTCAAACTGAAAGATTCTCACTTCGTACATTCCGGAGATTTCTTCCAGTGTAGGTCTCTCTAAAGCAGGGTGTTTAATTTTACATGCAATTGCATAAATTAGCCCCAATAATTTAATCCTGATATTGTTAATGGCACAAGAGCTATTTGCTAAACTTGCCTTAAGACAGGAATGATTGTAAGTTGCCTTAAACGTCATATGAGAATGTCTAGCAACAAAACAAGTTTATTTAAAAGTGTGAGTGCATATATAGGGTATCTTATGAAGTGTGCTTGTAATTAATTAGCTAGAAATCCATTTACATCCCAGGTTCATGCCAAGAACATTATTTCATTGAATGCATAAAGAGAAATACAAGCATTAATAAGCAGAAATTATAAATTCGAATAAACAGGTAATTATAACCGTTCATCGGATAAACATCTTTCATATATATATATATATATATATATATATATATATATATATATTAATGTATATATTTTAATGTATATATTTTTAATATGTATATATATATTAATATATATATATATATATTTAGTATATATATATTTTAATAAATATATATATTTTAATATATATATATATTTAATATAAATATATCTGGCGTGTACGCATCGCTCATTCAGTAAAATGAATTAGAGCACTCTAGCTATTGGGCGCGTATAATGATAATATATGCGCTAAAAATCTGCTTTCTTCCACCGAACGCCCATAGCCCAGAGGTAGAATCGCCGACTGACGCCAGTTCGGTCGGGTTTCAATCCTGGGTTAAAAAGCGATCAGAGTTTAACCGTGCTGATGAATATATTGCCATCCGCAGACAGATCTGCTTCGCTGTATCACTAGCATTTGTGTCTGATGAGTCGCGATAATAACATCATGATGCGTTGAAATATGTATTACCCATAGTAATAATCTAAAACCTTTTATAAATTATATTATTCTGTTAAATTAAATAAATGAATTTAACATTGAATTCTCTTGAGTTCGTCTCTATCGGAATTTACCTGGATTGTATACCAAGTATGCTATGTTTATATATATATATATATATATTATTTTTTAAGTTTAGCCTGTAGAATGTGTTTTTCGCGGGTTTGGCGCTCGACGGACCTTTATCTTCCTTGATCTATAGTTTGTGGTATGATGGCTCTTGTCTCAGCAACGCAACAATAAAGAGCAGCAAATGTTGGATGAATTGATTGCCTTTGGTCTGGAAAGGCAGTCTATTGCTATTCAAGCGGCCGTATGGAAAATATTTCTCTGTTTGCACACTATATTTTTATAAAGGTGCAACTGCTTTATGAATTTTATCAGCATTTTTAAACTTTACCAGGTTACCGAACTCTATTAAATATTACGTTGCAATTAAAAAATATAATTACTGAGCATGCGCAAAGTTTACAAAGGAAATTGTTTTGAACAAAAACCTGAAAACAGTGTCATTTCCATAACGGATATTATATTGGGTGTTTTTTTATCAAAACAATTACAATGGCTCACATCAAAGAATACACATTCTAACATTTTTATTGGGAGGAAATTTTTATTCCATTATTATTTTTTATGTCATTCTTATGAAATTTTGTTGCCTTTTATTGTAAACTAGCAGTTTAACCCGGTTTCACTCGGGTAGTTTAAGGAATAATAAGAATAAAAAACATATAATGAATTTACATAGCAAATGCTTACACAACATCCAACCTCGTCACTTTTATAGATATAAACTAGTAGTTTAGCCTGGTTTCACTCAGGTAGTTTAAGGAATAATAAGAATAAAAACATATGAATTTTCATAGCATTTACTTGCACAACGTCCAACCTTGTCACTTTTATAAATATAGATAACTAGCAGTATAGAGCGGCGTTGCTTGGGTGTAATGAAAGCTTTCAAACTAAACCATGGTCCT